>JARYHS010009520.1:103313-190645 GCA_031002005.1 Vandiemenella viatica | reverse complement strand
ACAACAGTATTAGCACAGTATCCGGCGTGGTAGGCACCGCGGGGGTGACGGTTGTCGTGGCAGGCTAGCGCGATGCATCCTGCTCCAATATTTCCTGATATGAGCATGGTGGGGTTGTCTTACCCGGTGGCGATGACACATGCTGGCGGGGTGGTCATGGCGGTGGTGTCCGTCATCGTCCTAAAGCCCGGGCAAGTCGGGGGTGGTCATCTAGCAGCACTGTGGCTGTCGCCGTCGGTGAAACCCTTACCGTGTACTCCTGGGATGAGGAAAGGCTCTGCGCGTTGCGGCGGTTGCGCTCTGGCGCCCTCTCGGTGCGAATCACGTCTCACCAACACTTACAACACCTGTTGCACACAGCTGTTAATATAACGATTCGGCATGTTCCAGGACCATCTCAACGACAGCGACGGCGAGCGGCACCAGCTGATAACCTCAGCGGCGGTGTGTGGACCAGCTGTAGTTATTGCATGATACCATATCCTAACAAAACTAACAAACCCTTCATACATCCAACCTTGTAGCATAGAATCTGTCGCGGTACTGGCAGTATCTAGCCAGCCGCTCTTATTCCCTACCTAACTATCACAGAGGTTTTTTTCCCAAGGGTAAAACCTTGGCACTTTTTTCCTCTGCCCTGTCTCTTCTTTCAAAAGTTTCTGTCTATCTTATCCGATGGACCCATGTAAACGGGCGGACGCCTGGACGCATGGAATACATCACAATCCCGTTCCTGTGATCACCTATAGAATTACTAACTTAATGCATGTGCAGAGGCGAGCAGTAGTTAACAGGAAGGCCGCCATGCTTGGAGGAGCGGGTTTTGGGTGCTCCCCCAATTAAAAAAAAAAAAAAAAAACAGATCAGAATCACTTCTGCTCCGCAGTTCGACGAGTAAGGTTGATTCTCTCTCGCTCTTCTAAATTCGGGTAACCATGTCTGAAGATCTCTTCAACTACGAAGGTATGTTCAATAACACTTGTGAAAAAATGTTCACATTTTCTTAAATAGCATACAATATATTATCATCTTAAATGCATACTATATATTATATTTTTCTTTCACAGAAATGACGACACTATTAGAGTTAAGCCAACCTGACGATTATAGTATGAATTTTTAGTGATTGCTCATTATACAGTCAAGTGTTGTTAGTTTTGTCGCTATATCATTGGTTTCTTTTCTTTTTGCAGGAATTGATGAACTTCTGAATATTCCATCCAATGAACTAATTGGTGGTGAGCATTTTATTTAATTTTAACTTCTGATTATTTTTTAATAAGTTATATTTTTCTATTTCATTATTATAAATAATTTTCTCGGGTGACTAGCCGAGTTATATGAATGTTATAGTTACACGATATTCGGCGTACTGAATCATCGACGCCATCTTCTGGTGAAGTGAGGTCAGGAACGTGCGAAGTTGCTGAGCTAGACCAGATTACCGCTGCTAACCTCTGATTGGTCGGCTGTAGCGGTAATCTGGTCTAGCTCAGCAACTTCGCACGTTCCTGACCTCACTTCACCAGAAGATGCGTCGATGATTCAGTACGCCGAAATATCGTGTAACTATACATTCATATAACTCGGCTAGTCACCCGAGAAAATTATTTATATTTGCAACGCCGAGAAAAACTACGTAATTATATTTCATTATTTTTTCTGTCTGTAGAATGTGGTGATTTCGAAATGTTTAGCTTTGAAGGTATGCCAGTCATAGAAGTTGTATATTTATCTGTTTTTTAATTTTTTGTTCCATGTTTATTTTGATTCTGACATACATTTGTTTTTTATGTTTCAGATATGGAAGCAACTTCAAGTCAGCAGCATAATAACACTGATGGGGATCCAATACTGTCTAACTCCAAACGACAACGAACAACTTCTAATGGTAAGTGCAAACATCTTTTTTATTTCATATTATATATTTTGTTTTCTTTCGTGTTACTAAATATTTGTTCTTATTCTGTTTCAGGTTCATCACAGTGGAGCTTAGATGCTACTGCGTCGTCATTTCCATCCTCTAGTGTACCACCGACGCCGCGTAATAAACGTGATGGGACTCCAATACTGTCTAACCCCAAACGACAACGAACAACTTCTAATGGTAAGTCCAAAATATTTTTTTTTCATAGTACATAATTTGTTTTCTTTCGTGTTATTAAATATGTTTCTTATTCTGTTTCAGATTCACCCCAGTGGAGCTTAGATGCTACTGCGTCATCATTTCAAAGCATGCCAGCCTCCAGTGTACCACCGACGCCATCATCACAGGGATGGATAATACTAGCACAATCTGTGATGCAATATGTTTAAGCGCCACCGATAACAGCAGCAGATTCTCCTACACACCGGAACCATACAGTTAATGGTAAGTCAATACTACTTGTTTGAATAATTAATTTTTTTGTTAAATATTAATTTTTTCCATGTTATTAAAAGTTTTCCTTTTTTCTGCTTCATTTATTTATTTATTATTTATTTCCATTTAGATTTGACCCAGCATCTAGAGGCTAAACTGGGACGCTAATCTTCCCTTAAGACAATGTTTAAAAAAAAATTATGTTAAATACTATTAGTGTAAATAATACCATAAATGAGGTAGCAACTAAAACGGGAAAAAGTTACAGTTAAATATCTAATCCTAATAAATCAACACTACAAAACTACACTAAACAACACAAAAAAATTAAAAATTAAAATGTACTCCAAATCCTACTCATTGAACTAGGTACTAAACAGTTCTTTGACTGTCCAGCTTGTGAATGAAGTCTCATTCTTATCCTCACATCCAGGTGGTTGGTCGAAGGGTAAGTGTGTGATGTGAGACCATAACTCTCACTACTGGTATCGACTGCGGCGGAGACCCCAGCTCTTCAGGAAGCTACCCTCCTGGAATATATGAAGTACTCCAGCAGTCACTCAGAAGTGAGATTACTCTGGAAAACTCAGAGGTGGCTACAGCAGGTCATGATAGATATCTACGTCGGTTTCCGCCCTCAGCTTTCTTCCGCTCCAGATAGTTCTGTTTTTCAATTTGAGATGCTATTTCCGCACCTTCATTTAGTTAATGCCATAGTCTCTCTGAACGCAGTATATCAAAAATCCTCAGACCCTGTAGCTGTTGTTGCCGAGTGATTCTCATCTTTGCTGTTTTCTGCATTCCCACACCACGTGCTCTGGTGTGCTTTCCTCACCACACTCACAGTTACTAGTTGGTGTCAGTACACGTTTGTTTAAGAAGCTTCTGTATGGTGCATGGCCGGTTATGTATTGGATTAGCCCTGGAGAAGGTTGTGAAAATTTCATGCTGATTCGTTCAGCTACAGATGGAAACATGTCGTACGTTCTACGACCTGTTTCACTAGTGTCCCACTCATTTTTCCATTCCTCAATCAGTACAAGTGGATGGGGTTTAGGGAGTTTGGTGCAAAAGATCTTAAGTCGGCCCCGGAAGAGACTCCACTCGTCCGCGTGACGTCATAGTTTTAAGTTATTTGCATGGCGGGAAATTCGAATGGACCAATGGAGGACATCATTGGAAAACAGAAGGAGGTTTTGGAAGTTCTGTGGGTACGTGGCCGATGAGGCTAGGGGTGGATCTTGGTGAAAGAATTAGGAATAGTGCGTTAAAAGACTATAAGTAGGAGCCAGGCACTGGATTTCTTCCATAAGGGTGGGACATTTTTCTAAATCTCCACCTTGGTGACAGGCGATGGTCTCAGGCATGTTCTGTGCTTAGCACTGCCTTAGCGTTACTCGATTTTTATCACATAGGACTGGCGTACTTCGATTCGACAGGGCTGAAATTAGTAAGATTAACAGACGGTATCTCGTTCCTAGAACATACGTGCTGTGCTGTAAAATACAGTTAAAGGTGGGTATATCTCTCTGTTTCTAGTCAATCACTGATGTGTCACAATGGATTGATTGGAATTTTATACAAAGTGCAGCTAAGGACACTCAATTTGTGATTGCTTACGAAAGCATAACAGAATTGATACATAGATTGGTATGGATAGACAGACGACAAAGGTTTGACCTTGATGGCAACAATTACGAGTGCGATGAAATATTTTATACCAATGGCAGCAGAGATAAGTTAGTGAAATAAGGTGTCGTACTGATGCTTATATGAATTTTTTTTCTCTCGTTGCATTCCATGAGTTTTGCCACGGTCAGACTGAAAACTTTGATTTTTCTAGCCTTGGTGTGGGAAAGGCTTTGTTAATCATGTCATAAATATTTTCAAGTGGGCTCTTGTCCAAAGACTGAGTCTGTAGGGTTGAGAAATAGGCTTGCAAAAATTACAGGCTGATTGGTTTGACATCATGTAATCACTTCAGAAATGGCTGTAGGGAAAGAAACTGGTTTTCAAATCAACAACTTTGTTTTAGTTTAGGAGCTCTTAATTCATCGAGGTTATACTTACATACATCAGTAAACCCCTTCATTGCCTCCTTGAGTTCAAAAGTGTCTCTGTTTAATTACACATAATTTAATACATCCTTCAAAATACACGGTATGTAACTCGTAAGCTATATTATACTGTTCATAACGAATCCAACATGATGTGCAAAAGTGAGTTTGTTTCCCGTCTCTTCGCGGTGAATTAATTATTAATGTCTGCCTGCTTCGATAAACGGAATTTATGGTTTTCCCTACCTTCTTCGGTGAATGTCTGTCGGTTTCAATGAAAGGACTGATGGGTTTTTGAGGATACGAATTTTGAAAGGAATAATGTATGTGAGGTAATACTATACTTTATCACAATATTTTCATGAAAACAGGTACACATAGATTTTATATCTTTCCAAAATGCTGAGTTTATGACGGTTTTTTTTATTTCGACCGTTAACTTATTTTAATGGAAAAATTTATGCTTTTCAATCGTCTATAACTTATTTTTTATTCAATTATAACAAGGCAAGTTGACGCCATACTCTCTAGGTGTGGAAACTAAAATTTTGATTTTCGTTTTGAAATTTCGTAAAGTTGACGGAACGGCTTTTTCAATAATATCACAAAACACCCATTCCCACGGACTCGAACCGGTGACCTTCGGCACTCTAGCCCCAACGCTACCGAGGTGGGTTTAATATCCACTAATGTAGACTTTTTTGTTTTTAGTAAAAAATAGCAATGGTTCACGCTTAATCAAATGCAAGTATATTTCACAAAATCACGACACAGAACCGAAGAAAATATTTTACTGTGCTGAAATATTTGCACCTTGCTGTCGATAGTGTGTGTACAGAGCTTCCGCAAGAGATAATGGACTCTGCTTGTCGCTGGGCAAACGGAAATAATGTTTCTTAACGCCGAGAATAACTCCATGGTTTCGAAATACTTGTCACATTGAAATGCCGATAATAGCAGACAGACAGCAGGCAGGAATATCTGAAATATTTCTCTTAAAAGCCTGGTAAATATCTATCGCGTTGAGAAATGATGCATGCCGCGCCATCTATCAGAAACCGGGATACTTTGATACAGCCAATACAAATTTCTTTTTGTTGCTCCCCCTGTGTAAACCTGTTTTTGTTTTCAGCTTGGTGTAACTTTTTATCGCGTTGAGAAATGATGCATGCCGCGCCATCTATCGGAAACCGGGATACTTTGCACCTCGGCAGTCGATTTTTTTTTAACTGCTTAACGTCTCTCTAGCAACGTGGTCTTTAGAGACGGGAAAGGATTGGGTAGGAGGGGGGGAGGAGCAAGGAATGGGAATGAATTCGGTCATGGCCTTTTGAAGGTGACATCCCCGGCATTCACCTGGAGTGATGTGGGGAAAACATGGATCCCTCGACGGGGATTCGAACCGCCGTCCTCCCGAATGCGAGTCCAGAACGCGGCAGTCGCCCGATGCCTCGGCCGAGCAAGTCGACACCTGTCGCAACGTCCGCATTCCAGAACAGAAATAGCCATTGCCTAAGGGTTGGGTTTTCCCCGCTCTCCTGGGGGAGTGGAATATCTGCGTCCAAAGAAATTAAGCCCTTGGGAGATGCTGCCATCTGGGCGGCCGGTCAAGGAACTATAGTATGCGCAAGCCCGACCGGTGCTGCCCTATTAGCGGTGGAGGAACGAACTAACGATCCGCCATCCTGTGACGTCATACGAGCTTGTCCTCCATTGGTCCATTCGAATTTCCCGCCATGCAAAGAACTTAAAACTATGACGTCACGTGGACGAGTGGAGTCTCTTCCGGGGCCGACTTAAGATCTTTTGCAGCAAACTTCCTAAACCCCATCTACTAGTACATTCCACAATTCCTTTTTTGCGCATACTTCTTATCCAGTTATTTCCACCACCTTGTTCATCCTGTTCTTTCTCAGCCAAGACATTGCTTCTCGTCTCCTCACTTCTAGATCTAGGGGCAGTACACCTGCTACAGGTGCTGTTGAAGTTGTGCTATATACACTGGTAAGCCTGACGAGTATCGTTCGTTGAAGCCTCCGGATTTTCTCCCTCGGCTTAACCTTTGTGAGGTGCTTGGCCCAAACGCTCGCAGCGTAGCCGACAATGGATGCAAGTGTCACGTTATTGTATGCTGTCATTGCGAGGGCAGGGATTTGAAACTTTCTGTAACCTATACTTATGATTGCATTCATAGCTCGTAAAGCTCTTCCGCAGACCTCCTCCAAGTGGGCTCGAAAGTTAAGACTCTCATCCAGCCACAGGCCCAAATATCTGCTTACGGGACCGGAGTATTTTCGCATTACGTATCCTTATAGTAGGATTTCGTTTAAGTTTTTTCTCTTTTGAAAATACCATATAGTTTTGTCTTATTTAGAGCGAGTTTCAATTTCACTTCGTCACACCACTTCACAAGAATTTTAAGCACTATCTAACTTTTCGCTTCGATTTCAGCTGTTGACATCCCTTCCGCGAGGAGAAGAAGATCATCTACAAAGGCAACCAGTCCTAGCAATTCAGGTGTCCGTTGAAGAATTTCCAGTAATGGTTCTAATGCTAAATCCCAAAAGATAGGGCCGCAGACAGATCCCTGGAGCAGCCTTTATTTATTTCTCTTTTGATTTTGTCGTTAGGGCATCTCATGGTAACAGTTCTATGCTTGCAGTAATCCCTCAGGCTGTAGTACAGCCGCTTTGGACAGCGGATAGGGCAGATAGGGCCGTAAGATTTCGGCATGAGGGGATCTTTATCGGCACCTTTCTTAAGTATTACAACTTCACCACGCTTCCAGATGCTTGGTACCCTTCCTTGCCTGAGACATTCGTTGAATAGTGTGCACAAAATTGGAGCTACATCCAAGATCAACTTTTGTATCACTTCAGCCGGGATTCTGTCTGGTCCTGGTGCTTTTCCCACTCTCAGAGAATTAATTGCTGATACTACCTCGTCCAGTGTGATGTCACACTCCCTGAAGTCACTCCCATAGGGCTGCCACATTTCGCGATAGAGCTCATCTTGTTGTTCACTGTTTTTCTCTGGTATGTCATGCGGCAGTAGGCTGTTCAACAGCTGGTCCACTGATTCCTTCCAGTTAGTTGTAACTGTACCGTCTTCTCTTCTAATTGAGGATAACGTGGTGGGAGGTCGTATTTTTCCAGCGGCTAATTTGTAAGGAATTCCCCATGGATTCACTTTCAGATTTTCTTACACAAATGCTTCCCATCTAGTTTGTCTGGTTGTTAGAATTTTTTGCTTGTAATCTACTCTCATTTGCCTGTATCTGGCTTTTCTTACTTTTCCTCTTAGTGCTTGCAATCATGCAGTCCAAAAACTGTCAGTTTTACCACCAAGCTTCTTCAGAGGAATAGCAGCTTTCATTGCATCCTGAATTGACCATGTTAGTTCCCTCGCCATGTTGTCCACATCGAAGTCTTCTTCCGATACTGCCGGAGACAAGAAAGCTTCTCTCAGCCTCTGCCATGATGCCCGTCTTATATTGTACTGCGTTTTGAAGTAGGGTTTTCCCGGATCGGCTGTTGTTCGTTCCCTGGAAATTTCGAATACTATGACGTTGTGGTCACTAGTGGTAAGATTATCCGCCACTCGCCAGTCATGCAGCATATTTCCAGCAGCGTTATTTGTTAGAGTTACATCGATGTTGGTGAAGGCGCCAGTTGTGTTGTGGAAGGTGTATGGATTTCTCTCTTTGTTCTGGACTTCAAGATGCAGTTCATTTATAAGATCAACCAGCAGTTCACCCCTAGTATCAGTTCAACGACTGTGCCACAGGGCCGACTTAGCCTTTACGTCAGCCGTTATTACCATAGGTTGATCAGATAGAGCTAAATGTGTCTTCCTTATTTTATTCAAATAGGGTTCAATTTCATCTCGATGTTGAAAGTGCATGTTTAACACCACAAAATTGCCCCAGTGTGTGCTAATCTCTACACATGTGGTGTGGTCATCACAAAACTGCGCTAGTTTAGTCACTACAGTGTGTTTGTTGAACACTATTATGGCTGACATGGGTCTCGGTCCAGTTGTGATTATCTGCGACGTTGCCGGCATATACGGTATTTTGCCTTGTTGTGAGTGTGGTTCCTGGAGGCAGACAATATCTAAACCTAGCTCCTCCACCAATTTCCTTACTTCATGCAGGACAGTGATACTTCTCTTGGCACTGAGTTGCGCGATCTTTAGCTTCGTGAGTGACTCAGGGATGCCTTGTGTAGACATTACATTGGGGCCAAGTTAGTTTCGTGTCTAGTACAGTCCTGCCATAAGTCTGTACAAACTGCCTGTACAAGATGTCGGGATCGAAGATTTCGCCTCTCCTCTCAAAGACTTGTTTTACCAAAGTGAGAAGCTGTGCATAATTTGTTGGCAAGTTATTTGCCTTCAGTTGAATTCTGTCGACTGCCTCGGGGTGAGGGAAGGTGACATGCTTGCCAGCCCGATGTAGCCCTCTCGTTAAGTGCCGAAGAGCCAGTGACAGTGTATGAACTTCCTCAAGTTTAGTAAGTCGCAAGTTGTTTTCAAAATCCGCGTATATTCGGTCCGGGTGTATCGGTACATACTTGGGTTCACTGGTTTTCACTGTTACTTGTTCGTGCGTAATGCTTCCAGTACTTAGTGTTGCCTCTGAGTCATAAGGGTCTCCAGTCTTTCTGAGATAACCAATACCACACCGTTTCGATCGCGGTTTTCGTGAAGTTTCAGTCGTAGTTGATGAAACCTATCTTATTTGCATATCTGTATCCTCGGTCTGTGTGCCCATATTCACGAACACTTTGTTAGCTCTCTGCGCCAGTTTCTCTCTGTAATTTGCTGCTCGTATTGCATTCCTTCTTCTTCTAGACGGTGGATTCCCTTTCTTTTCCTTGACGCTGATGCATGCCTTACCAATTGTTGCCACGATTAACTTCTTGATGATATTAGTTAATTGCTCTTCTAAGGTTGATTCCACTTCTATCAGGGGGCGCTTACAATCCATAGTCGATTTTGTTAATGAGCCGTTGTAGCAGCAATTTGTAGGTTGGCAATCTTTTCCTTTCTTTCTGCAAGATTTCCCTCGTTTTTGACAGGGAATGCACAGCTTCTCTTGCGACAAATTAGGACATTGATCTTTTTTATGGTCATCTTTGCCGCAATGGGTGCACGTAATTTTTTCTTTTGGACAATGCTTGTTAAGGTGGCCTAGATCTTGACATTTTATGCACTTCTTGACGACTGTATAATCTTTTACCGAAATTGCACAAAACTCAATGTAAACTCTTCGCTGCTCTACGAGAAGTCGCCTCACTGATGGACTGACCTCGACTACTTGATGAACTGAAGCTTTATCTCGCGGGCCTAAATTTTGGAGTGAATCCACTCAGGAATTCTTTTCTGTCCATTTTTTCTTCAAAGTTTTGTTCATAGATCCTTCCTGCGATCTGTTCTGTTTCTATGGACTTTGGAAGATCATACAAGATGAACAAGGGCCTCCTCTTACTGGGCAGCTCACACTTAAGTTCCTCATTCAATTCTTTGTTGCTCATTATCTTCTTCACATCTTCTTGCGATTGCGTCTCCACTATCACTGCATTCTTGGTGTTCCGTATTTTCAGAATTCTAATCTTCTCCTTCGCGGGTTTCACAATTCTAGTCAGTTTCTCAGCAACTGACTTTGGACTTTCTCCTGCTTTCGAGGAGACGAATACTGCACTTGTTGTTGAGGGACTCTGTTTCGGTTTAAGTATTGGAGTAACTTTTGACACAGCCACTGACGCATAAGTTGGGGTGGAAGCCGAGTTCTTTTTGCTTTCTTAGCTCATCAATTTCTTTCCTTAGTCTGGAGTTTTCCTTCCGAAGTTGCTCTTCTCTACCTTCAATGCTTGCTACCAATATGGAAAAGGTAGCCAACTTATCCTTCATTTCTCTTAGCTTCTGATCACTTAATTTTAGACTAATGTTCTCGTTAAGGAGAGAAACAATCTCTTCGTGCCATTTTGCAATATCGATTACTTCCCGCTGGGAAGTACTTTCTGTCACTGTGGAAGCCATACTCACTTGACTGTGACGCGATGAGCTGCTTGCTCGGCATCCAGACGGCTGTCAGCTGTGCGGCGCGGCAGCCTGCTTACCACAGCGCAGCGCGACGCGGCGGTCTGCTTACCACAGCACAGCGTGACGCGGCGCGCACGCGGTGACGCGGACCGAACGCCGTGACGCGGCCCGGTGGCGAACCGATGACGCGGCTGTATTGCGGAGTCCGAAGCACAACTGTTCGCTGAGCACAAGCCGTATGCTTACGTGACCACGAAAACGAGCGCTATTTATTCACTGTTTTTACGGAACTTCACACCACTGCAATCGCGGTGCTATGTGTACTTTACTAGTTGATATGTCATTTCGGATATCCGTATCGATATGATATTCCGCACGAAAACGGTATTAATCGTGGGAGCGACGTGGCAGTGCGACAAGCGCGTCGGCCATCTTACTCCAAGTTTCTGTTTCAGGTTCCGGTATACAAGGGTCGGCCGCAAACAGGAATGAACCTGCCGCCGTCAACAGGATTGATCCTGCCCCACCACCACTGTGGTGGCCCTGGGAATCGCCAGCCACTGCAGCAGGTCCTGGCATGCCTATCGCTGCTCCTTGTCGACCCGTCGCCATAACATCATCATGGCGGCCGACCCCAGCTTCTCACCAGCCCGTTGCCAGCACATCATCATGGCGGCCGACCCCGGCATCACGTCAGCCCACCACTAGTATGTCATCGTGGCGCTCCACTCCTGCATCACGCCATCCTGTCGCTAGCACGTCAGCATGGTGGCCGACCCCGGCATCCAGCAGCAGCAGCAGCAGCAGTCACCCAGCAGCTATTAGTGATAGATCATTACCGTCTAGCGGCCACAACAATGCAGCAACAGGGGGTGAGTTATCAGCAGCGCGCTTGATCATCGAAGACCGGGAAAGTGTTTTTGAACATAGAATTTATTCCGGTACCATTCTAAATTAATTAAATTATATTGATCCTATTAAATACATTGATGCTTGCCATGATATTTTGACTGAAAAACTTCGCGAAATTGTTGATATTCAGTCCTCCCCGTCCGTAAAAGTTCAGATGGGGCTGATTACAACATGCAAAATTCAGAAGGAAACCGCTTTCGAAACCACCCGTATGTGTTTTTTTTTACTAAAATGCGTGAAGTCACGCGCAGCACATCCCTGTCTGATTGGTATAAAAACTATGTGAAGTCGGAGCTCAATGTAAAATTGTGTGAGTTTCAAGAAAGGGACAGCGGCAAAACTCTCGATAGAATCATATCCCTCAACATCAACATTTCTAAATTCGAACCATTCTATGGAGGGTCTTCCTACATTTCTCTGCGAGCTGATCCGTAGAAAGAATTCAGTTGTCAATGTTGAAAACAGAGATGATGACTTATGCTTTCTATGGACCCTTCTTGCTGCTCAAGTAAAGGCGCTAAACAAAACCGTGACACGAGTAAGTAATTATATCGAAGCCTTTGAAAACCACATTTTCGATTCTTCAGGTATTGAGTTTCCAGTAAAACTCTCAGACATTTCCAAATTCGAGAGGTAAAATCCCGACTATTCAGTAAATGTTTTTGGTCTGGATGTAGATAATGGTAAACATGTAGTTTCCGGGGCCCTCCATCACACTGCAGACAAACGCGGTAAACACATAAACATGTTGATGATTACTGACGGTACTGGAAAATTCCGTTATTATTGGATTAACAACTTGTCGGCATTAATTAGTTCTTCATTATCCAAGCATAAGGGTGCAATATTTATTTGTGACAGATGTACTGCAACATTTCATTAGCAAAGATGTCATGGTACGACATGAAATCGATTGCTCAAGGGTTAAACCAATAAGAGTTGATTTACCCGGCGACGACGATAAAACCTTAAAGTTTAAGGATTTTGTGCATCAGCAGCGTGTACCCGTTGTCGTTTATTAGAGCCGTATGATTCATGCAGTCCTCCACCCAACGCCTCTCACTCTACTAGAGTCCAGAAACATCTCCCCTTCGCTGCCGCATACCAGGTCGTTTCTCCAGACGTGCCTAGTCTGTCACATTTCGACTCCTACTCGGGCATAAATCCCGAGAAATGGCTTGTGGAACAACTTGTTGAGCTTGCCGGTAAAGTAGATAAAATTCACAAGAGGTGTATTCCTCTTGTAATTTCAGATGAGCAACAAGCAAACTTTGCTTCTGCTACGGTGTGCCGGGGACTGTCAAGGTCCGTGATCATTGTCATATCACAGGTAAATTTAGGGGAGCTGCACATAATGAGTGCAATTTGCAGTTTAAAAATCCAATGTACTTACCCATTTTCTTTCACAATCTTTCTGGGTATGACGCTCACTTTATAGTTATGGCTTTATCCGACCTCGACGGTGATGGGATGGATGTGCTTCCCATAAACACAGAACGATATTTTTTTTTTCTAAAAAGGTTGAATATACTTCAATCACTTTAAGATTTCTGGACTCGTACCGTTTCAAGCAGGCCCCATTAGATAAACTGGTTGGAACCCTTGACGACGGTGAAATGCGCATTACCAGTGCTTATTTCACCGATACCGAGAAGTTTCAATTAGTTAAACGTAAGGGTGTCTTTCCCTACGAGTACATGGATTCGTGGGACTAGCTCACCGAGGCCACGCTTCCTCCAAAGTCAAAATTTTATAGTTCGTTGTCGGAGTTAGAAATTTCTGATGAAGATTACGAGCACGCGACACAAGTGTGGCGGAACTTTCCAGATCAAGGTTTTAGAAGAATATGCAAATCTGTAAATGGGCACAGATGTACGGCTACTTGCAGATCTGTTTGAGAAATTTAGGAGTGAATGTTTTGGGAAATACACCCTAGACCCCGCCCACTATTTCACTTCCCCAGCCTTTCGTGGCAGGTTATGTTAAGGAGCACGCGTGTCGAACTGGACCTTCTGACAGATGTCGACATGCTGCTCCTTTTCGAACGAGGAATTCGCGGAGGTATTTGCCAGTGCGTGCACAAGTATGCCAAGGCAAATAACAGGTACATGCCGGAATACAACTACAGGCGCCAGAAGATTTTATAATGTACTTCGATGTAAACAATCTGTATGGCTGGGCCATGTCGGAGTATCTACCCTCTGGTGGGTTTCAATGGCTAATAGCTGAGCAGATTGCCAGCCTAGATTTTATGAGCGTTGCAGATGACTCACTTAGGGGATTCGTGTTGGAGGTAGACCTTAAGATTCCTCAGTATAAACACGACGTTCTAGCAGACCTACCACCCTGTCCAGACCACAAAGCTCCTGTAGGTTCCACCCTCCCGAAGCTAATGACCACACTGGAGGATAAGGTACGGTAATGTTTTCCATTACCGAGTCCTCCAGCAATGTGTAGGCTTGAGGCTGAAAGTGACTAAAATTCATCGCGTGATATCTTTCAACCATTCACCGTGGTTGAATGGACTACATATCTCTCAATACTGTGTTCTCGCCTGTGACGCCAAAACAGATTTCGAGAGAGATTTTTATAAATTAATGAACAACTCTATATTCGGCAAAACTATGGAGAACATTAGAAAACACGGTGACGTGAAATTGTGTACTAGCTGGGCGGGCCGCCGCGGTGCTCGCAAACATATCGCTTCATCACACTTCAAACGGGCAACTATTTTCAATGAGGACTTTGTGGCCGTGGAGAAGGCGAAAGTTAGGATTCTTTTCAATAAGCCAGTATATGTCGGGATGTGCATTCTTGACCTTTCTAAACTGAGGATGTAGCGTTTTCGTTACGAATTCACCATTCCTCAGTTTAGATGCCCTAAATTACTTTATATGGACACAGATAGCTTCATTTACTTAGTGAGGGACTGTGTTCCATATGAAGTGATGCTTCGTAACAGAGAGGAATTCGACACGCCTGGATATAGCACAGGCAACCGTTTCATGATAGAACCCTATAATGAAAAGGTTGTCGGTGTTATGAAGGACGAGGCGAATGGCACCCTGATTGCGGAGTTAGCTTGGTTACGGGCAAAAATGAACGCGTTCCGGCTTGAAACCGACCGAACCTGTAGACGGGCTAAAGGTTTGGCCGGTTCCGTCACCAGGAAACTTACAATTGAGGATTATATCAATTGGCTCCATGGAGAAACCCCTCGTTACCACATTCAACATAGAATTTCATCAGACCTCCACGTAGTAAATACCGTTCAAATCTCCAAACTGGGTCTGTCTAAAATGGATGATAAGCGGTATATTTTCCCCGACGGGGTAGAGACCCTCCCGTGGGGGCAAAAATCTGTACCTAGTTGAATATTTGTGTGCTATAGTGTATATATTGTGTGTGAGTGAAGAGGTAAAATCTCAGTTTATCCGTGTATTTAGTTTGTAAAATATGTACACTAGTTAGGATGCTGTAAATATTTTTGTATATACTTACATAAAATCTCAGTTTATCAATGTTGTATTAATGCACATAAGTTAGGACGCTGCATAAATATTTCTGTATCTACTTACATAAAAACTCAGTTTAACAATATTGCAAATATGTACATAAGTTAGGACGTTGCATAAATATAAATAGGCTGCTGTTAATATTTTGATTAGAGTCAATAAAAATCTTTTTCATGTATTCATTTTCATTGGCTGCTGGGAGGTGCTGCTGAATTGCTTTGTATGACAATTTTTTTTGTTAAATAAAGTGTACAGAAGAAATGCTGTACATAGATTGTAAGTTTGCTGAGCTACATGCTCATTTGCTTTATATTAACGTAATGCAGGGAAAAAAACCATTGTAAAATAGACTAAGTGTACAGAAGAAATGCTGTACATGGATTGTATGTTTGCTGAGCAATTGTTAGAAAAAAATTAGTTTATTTATTAAGAAAAATGTATTTTACATTTTAAATAAATATTTTTTATGAATCCATGTATTATGTGATTTATCAAAACCCAACCATTTTACCAAGATCATAATTTTCCTTCTCTTTATCACTCGTTCAACCAAAAATGTACTTGTAAGTTTTGTTAGTTGTAGTTCTTGCTGGTAAAATGCTCCTCCAATATCTTTACCTTGATAATCTTTAAGTATATAAGTTACAGGATTTGTTAATTTTACTTTACTGATGGTAAAAACTTCACTTGTCCAGTTAGGCAAGTAGCCTTTCTCAAACTTTTCTTTAAACCTACTTATTCTGACATGGTCACCAACTTTGAATTTTGCAGGAGTAGTCATCTTAATATGGCTGTACACTGTTGAAAGTAGTGAGTTGTCTTTAATATCGCACTGGTTTCATCTTGATGGTGCTGTGCCACTTATGATTATAATCAGACATTAACTGAGGAAGAAGTTCAATCCACCGATGTGAACCACGTCTACTGAATTCCTGCCACATTGCATTCTTGATTGTGATTGTCCTGTTGAGACGCTCAACTATTGATGCTTTCAGATGGGTGAATGTTGAGTAGTGATTAATGCCATAGTTAGTCATGAGAGTCTTAAACTTTGAATTGTAAAACTCACTCCCGTTGTCGGTCTGTAAATTTTTAGGAACACGATCACCAGTTAGTATCCTCTTCATAGCGTCGGTAACCACACTAGCCGTCTTGTTCTTGAGAGGTAGAGCCCATGCATACTTTGAATAAGTATCGATCACCATCAGTATATACTTGTAGCCACTGTTTTTACGTGAGTATGGGATCATTTCCACAATATCAGCTTGCCACAGATCGTCAAGTCCTTTGATTATCACACTCCGTCTTGGGAAATTCCTTCTTGCCGGTTAATGGAGTTCTGCCACAACTTGATCCATGTTACACGATGATGTCTCTCTCACGAAGTTCTTCAATCAAGGATAAAATTTCGTTGGAGTGCGCCGTATGTCCTGCTGATGCAGATGCGGTGAGTAATTTTAGTCTTTCAACGAGCTCGTTCGAATCATCATCCCAATACACATATTCCTTCAGGGGGGAAGTCCAGAACCCGACTGATTGTCAAGCTTAGAGATTATGTTTTTATACTTAGTGGTCTTATTTTTCAAAACTTTGTCGGATGGGTCAAAGTTTCCTTTGTGGACACTCGTGTTTTTTAATATTTTCAATAGCACCACCGAGCGTGGTGGTGTAACTGATAGCGTTCTGGCCTCGCATTCGGGAGGACGGCGGTTCGAATCCCCGTCCGGGCATCCAGATTTGGGTTTTCCATGGTTTCCCCAAATCACTCCAGGTGAATGCCGGGATGCTTCCTTCAAAAGGCCATGGCCGAATTCCTCCCCATTCCTTGCCCCCATCCTTTCCCGTCTCTAAAGACCACGTTGTTAAAAAGGGACGTTAAACTGTTCCAAAAAAAAAAAAAAGCTTTTCAAGTCTTTGTCAGTACACGGTTTGGGTTTTTTTTTTTAAAAAAAACAAGAACCTCATTAATCCTTGTGTTCGCTCATATTCATTACCATCGATTAGAATAACGTCTTCGCCAATAATCACAGGGGAGTTCCAATCATTAGTGAATCATTCTTCTTTCTGACACCAGACATTGAATCATAATCTCTCTCACGCCGACTGAGCGACTTCATGACGTCATTGATCATGCCAGAAGACTGCTGCTGCTGCTGATGTCGCTGAGGTAAGAAAACATTTTCCATCGTATCCGTCACAGGCCTTAACGAATCCTTGAAAAATTTTTCAGTATCAATTTGAACAGTTTTCAATTCAAGCAACTTGCGTCGAATAGCATTCCTGGCTTTTGTGATACCACGTTTAGTTGTTGACGTATCCATGTTTAAGCATCGAATGAAGCTCATGCGAGTTTATTGTACTACTAGCTGGTACCCACGACTTCGTTCGTGATTGTAAAGAATTCATATTGACAGCTATAGACATCTAACCACCATAGTGAACGATGGGAGACTCGATAATATTACCACACACAAATACCAGTGTTCTGCGCTATGTAGTTCCGGGCAGCAAAGCAAAATTTACTGATACACACAAGTCTTTGGATGAAATACGAAAATATTAATGATCGACCAAGTTCAAACACCATATCTCACACACTCCCACAGTTACCAAATTTCGGCCAACGTTGTGATCGATGGGAGACTCTGTGTTACTACCACACACAAACGCCAGTGATCTGCGATTGATAGTTTTCACTTAAAAGTGATACACCGTGACACATGCGTCTTTGGCAGAAATATGAAATTGCCGCATGTCAACCATTTTCATCCCCCATATCTTCCACACACCCATAGCTACAGACATCTAACAACCATAGTGCACGACAACAGACACGATTCTACTACCACACATAAACACCAATGCTCTAAGCTATGTAGTTGTGGCAGAAAAGTGAAATCTGCGGAGACACATGCATTTCGTCGAAATACGAAAATATCCTTGGTCGGCCACTTACAACCACCATATCTACCACAGTACCACAGTTTCTGAAATTCGGCCGCTGTTTTGATCGAAAGGTGACTCTGTGCTACTACTGCACACAAACGCCAGTTATCTGTGATCTATAGTTTTCGCTGAAAAGTGATACACCATGACACTTTTGTCTTTGGCAGAAGTAAGAAATTGCCACATGTCGACCACTTTCAACCCCCATTTCTCCCACACCCCCATAGCTACCGACATCTAACAACCATAGTGCACTACATGAGATACGATTCTACTACCAAACACAAACACCAATGCTCTATGCTATGTAGTTGTGGCAGAAAAGTGACATATGCGGAGACAGTCGAAATACGAAAATATCCTTGGTCGGCCACTTACAACCACCATATCTACCACAGTACCACAGTTTCTGAAATTCGGCCGCTGTTGTGATCGAAAGGTGACTCTGTGCTACTACTACACACAAACGCCAGTTATCTGTGATCTATAGTTTTCGCTGAAAAGTGATACACCATGACACTTTTGTCTTTGGCAGAAGTATGAAATTGCCACAGGTCGACCACTTTCAACCCCCATTTCTCCCACACCCCCATAGCTACCGACATCTAACAACCATAGTGCACTACATGAGATACGATTCTACTACCAAACACAAACACCAATGCTCTATGCTATGTAGTTGTGGCAGAAAAGTGACATATGCGGAGACAGTCGAAATACGAAAATATCCTTGGTCGGCCACTTACAACCACCATATCTACCACAGTACCACAGTTTCTGAAATTCGGCCGCTGTTGTGATCGAAAGGTGACTCTGTGCTACTACTACACACAAACGCCAGTTATCTGTGATCTATAGTTTTCGCTGAAAAGTGATACACCATGACACTTTTGTCTTTGGCAGAAGTATGAAATTGCCACATGTCGACCACTTTCAACCCCCATTTCTCCCACACCCCATAGCTACCGACATCTAACAACCATAGTGCACTACATGAGATACGATTCTACTACCAAACACAAACACCAATGCTCTATGCTATGTAGTTGTGGCAGAAAAGTGACATATGCGGAGACAGTCGAAATACGAAAATATCCTTGGTCGGCCACTTACAACCACCATATCTACCACAGTACCACAGTTTCTGAAATTCGGCCGCTGTTGTGATCGAAAGGTGACTCTGTGCTACTACTACACACAAACGCCAGTTATCTGTGATCTATAGTTTTCGCTGAAAAGTGATACACCATGACACTTTTGTCTTTGGCAGAAGTATGAAATTGCCACAGGTCGACCACTTTCAACCCCCATTTCTCCCACACCCCCATAGCTACCGACATCTAACAACCATAGTGCACTACATGAGATACGATTCTACTACCAAACACAAACACCAATGCTCTATGCTATGTAGTTGTGGCAGAAAAGTGACATATGCGGAGACAGTCGAAATACGAAAATATCCTTGGTCGGCCACTTACAACCACCATATCTACCACAGTACCACAGTTTCTGAAATTCGGCCGCTGTTGTGATCGAAAGGTGACTCTGTGCTACTACTACACACAAACGCCAGTTATCTGTGATCTATAGTTTTCGCTGAAAAGTGATACACCATGACACTTTTGTCTTTGGCAGAAGTATGAAATTGCCACAGGTCGACCACTTTCAACCCCCATTTCTCCCACACCCCCATAGCTACCGACATCTAACAACCATAGTGCACTACATGAGATACGATTCTACTACCAAACACAAACACCAATGCTCTATGCTATGTAGTTGTGGCAGAAAAGTGACATATGCGGAGACAGTCGAAATACGAAAATATCCTTGGTCGGCCACTTACAACCACCATATCTACCACAGTACCACAGTTTCTGAAATTCGGCCGCTGTTGTGATCGAAAGGTGACTCTGTGCTACTACTACACACAAACGCCAGTTATCTGTGATCTATAGTTTTCGCTGAAAAGTGATACACCATGACACTTTTGTCTTTGGCAGAAGTATGAAATTGCCACAGGTCGACCACTTTCAACCCCCATTTCTCCCACACCCCCATAGCTACCGACATCTAACAACCATAGTGCACTACATGAGATACGATTCTACTACCAAACACAAACACCAATGCTCTATGCTATGTAGTTGTGGCAGAAAAGTGACATATGCGGAGACAGTCGAAATACGAAAATATCCTTGGTCGGCCACTTACAACCACCATATCTACCACAGTACCACAGTTTCTGAAATTCGGCCGCTGTTGTGATCGAAAGGTGACTCTGTGCTACTACTACACACAAACGCCAGTTATCTGTGATCTATAGTTTTCGCTGAAAAGTGATACACCATGACACTTTTGTCTTTGGCAGAAGTATGAAATTGCCACAGGTCGACCACTTTCAACCCCCATTTCTCCCACACCCCCATAGCTACCGACATCTAACAACCATAGTGCACTACATGAGATACGATTCTACTACCAAACACAAACACCAATGCTCTATGCTATGTAGTTGTGGCAGAAAAGTGACATATGCGGAGACAGTCGAAATACGAAAATATCCTTGGTCGGCCACTTACAACCACCATATCTACCACAGTACCACAGTTTCTGAAATTCGGCCGCTGTTGTGATCGAAAGGTGACTCTGTGCTACTACTACACACAAACGCCAGTTATCTGTGATCTATAGTTTTCGCTGAAAAGTGATACACCATGACACTTTTGTCTTTGGCAGAAGTATGAAATTGCCACAGGTCGACCACTTTCAACCCCCATTTCTCCCACACCCCCATAGCTACCGACATCTAACAACCATAGTGCACTACATGAGATACGATTCTACTACCAAACACAAACACCAATGCTCTATGCTATGTAGTTGTGGCAGAAAAGTGACATATGCGGAGACAGTCGAAATACGAAAATATCCTTGGTCGGCCACTTACAACCACCATATCTACCACAGTACCACAGTTTCTGAAATTCGGCCGCTGTTGTGATCGAAAGGTGACTCTGTGCTACTACTACACACAAACGCCAGTTATCTGTGATCTATAGTTTTCGCTGAAAAGTGATACACCATGACACTTTTGTCTTTGGCAGAAGTATGAAATTGCCACAGGTCGACCACTTTCAACCCCCATTTCTCCCACACCCCCATAGCTACCGACATCTAACAACCATAGTGCACTACATGAGATACGATTCTACTACCAAACACAAACACCAATGCTCTATGCTATGTAGTTGTGGCAGAAAAGTGACATATGCGGAGACAGTCGAAATACGAAAATATCCTTGGTCGGCCACTTACAACCACCATATCTACCACAGTACCAAAGTTTCTGAAATTCGGCCGCTGTTGTGATCGAAAGGTGACTCTGTGCTACTACTACACACAAACGCCAGTTATCTGTGATCTATAGTTTTCGCTGAAAAGTGATACACCATGACACTTTTGTCTTTGGCAGAAGTATGAAATTGCCACAGGTCGACCACTTTCAACCCCCATATCTCCCACACACCCATAGCTACCGACATCTAACAACCATAGTGCACGACAGGAAAGACGATTCTACTACCACACACAAACACCAAAGGTCTATGTTATGTAGTTGTGGCAGGATAAGAGAAGTATACGGAGATACGAATTTTTGGTCGAAATATGAAAACGCCCTGCACTGACCAACTTTAATCATTATATCTCCCACATCCCCACAGCTATCGGCATTCGGCCAACGTTGTGCACGACAGGAAACTCCATGCTACTTCCACCCACAAACATCAGTGATCTGTGCTAGGTAGTGGTGGCTGAAAAGTGAAATATAGGAAAAAACACGTCTATTTTTATATATATATATATATATATATATATATATATATATATATATATATAAGATATTATACTTGATTGTTAATGCTGCTATAAATGGCTTGTGGGGTTGGCATTTGGGAGAAAAATAAGTTGATCACCTTGCTTCAAAAATGCTTTAACTTTGCAGTTTTAATCCAATGGAGTATTACATCAACCCTTCCTGGTTGGGCTACTGAGAGGATTACACCATTGACGGGAATTTCATAATAGTTAAGACCTGTCTCTAGAATGTATGCGCGATCTTTAATCAAATCTGTTGCCGCAATAGTTACAACCATAGTAACTACTGTCGACTGTAATTCCTTCAGAAGCATTGCCGCACCGGTAGTTGCCTTGTCAATGTATTTTTTGGATGCAACATCATCATCGTCGATGGGGTCAGCTACATGTTTGACAATCCAAATTACCGTCCTTTGTAAGAAGTATGTGTTGGGTTGAGTGCACTAACACTCTGTTGCTATGTAGCGATGATGTTCTACCAAACTTGTCCATGGTTGTAATGATGACTGGACCTAGTGAGCTTGGCTATTTATTCAAAAATGAATCAAAGCCATTGCGGTATCGTCCATGATTACATGTCGCTGTCCTTGTCAATAACCGTAAATCCATGCTTGCTTGTATTCCAGCATGGAGCTACATAGGTTTTTAAACTCGTTGAACTGCATGTCAGTATTAACGTGGTCATTGTAAATGTGTTTGAGATTCATGTCGTCCTGTTGAAATAGCACGATCAAGTTAGCGCTGTCTCTAACCAACTGTTTTGGTATCCGGCTATAAGTCTGATACAAATAGAAAGAATCTACTGACCTATGCCTCCCCATACAAAAGTAATCACGTATGTTATTCTGCTTCTCACATGAAACATCGTCAAACACAAAAACTGAATTTGTTAGAGCTTCAGTAGGCGGGGGTACACTCTGATTATCGCTAAATGTCAAATACTCAATTCCGTTAATGGGTTTTAGTATTTCACCTAACAACTGATACTTTGGTTGGTACAACGACTTGGAAAACACATACACATTTTCAAATCTAAGTCCGTTGGGGTGTTCCAGCAGGGATAACACGAGATTGGTTTTTCCGCAGTTTGATGCTCCACACACTATCACCCTCACCGTATCAGGAAATAGCGGTCCATTCTTCTTCTTCCGCTTGGAGTTGGTGTCGGCAATATCTGCAATGTTCGCCTGGTAATGTTTCCCGTTGTTTGACGAAACGCATATTGACGGGGATCGATTATTGCTCTGGCTATATATAGGCGCACGAACATGTAAAAGCAGTTAGTCGATAACAATGCCTCCTACGAGGAAGACGAAGAAGAAGAAGGGTCGTGGTTTCTTAAACAAGATAATCGACAAATGCCATTTGAAGCACACATCCCAACATATCAGTTCTGACTGGACCTGGGACAAAACTGGAAAAGCGGTTGAAACTCGGTCAAATGGGGATCAATCCACTGGATGCCACATGTAGGGAACATGACATTGCGTATGCGCAGGGTACTGACAGACGCAATGCAGACCGCGTACTTGCGGAGAAAGCTTCAAACAGAATGAGGGCCAAAGATGCAAAGTTCGGCGAACGGGCAGCTGCATTTCTAGTTAACGGTGCTATGCGTGCTAAGTTAAAGTTGGGTGCAGGCATTAAAAAGAAGAAGAAGAAGACGAAGAAGGGCGGTATCCTACCATTAATTCCTATTTTTGCTGGATTGTCGGCTGCCGGAGCTCTTGCTGGAGGAGCCTCGGCCATCGCCAGAGCAATTAAAGCAGCTAAAGAAGCAAAAAAGAAGTTGTCTGAACAGAAACGGCACAATGAAACCATGGAGGCAATTGCTATGAGGGGTAAAGGTCTTTACTTGAAACCATACCGGAAAGATGGATCGGGATTAAAGGAAAAAAAAAAGTCAGAGCAGCCGTTGACGGATGATGATATACGTAGACATGTAAAGCGGTTGCGTATAACTCATTTTCGCGGCGTCTTCATGCGCGATGCATTACCTAAAAAAAAAAATCAGGAACGTGAATGTGGAATTGTTAACTTGGACATTACTCAAAATGCTGGAACACACTGGGTGGCATACATCAAGTGCAAGGTTGGCGTAGTGAAATATTTTGACAGTTTTGGTGACTTACCGCTGCAATTCCAATGGTGGAGGTACTTTGCAGGTAACAGAATACTGTAAAATGTGCAGAGACACCAGGAATTTGGTACACACATATGTGGTCATTTGTATTTAAAATTCCTGCATAACATTAGTCTTGCATGAACCTTGGTCGGGGTAACACACATGTCTGTGACACTCTGCTTGTCCGGCAATAGTTCGGTCTTGAGCTGTGATTACTTTCCACCGATAGATTTGAGCGAAGGCGAGTATACAATCGGCTTAGTTGATTTTCAAACATACAATTCGATTCCGAACATTGATGAGACAAATAGTAAATTTCATTACTCGAAGAATAAAGTGATAGATATAACTACAGGATCGTACGATATTGACGATTTGACAACTAATTTGGCTCGGCACGCAAATAACGAGAAACTAATTAATTAGAGCAAACAACAATTCGCTCAACTATGAGATACAAACACCTGTGGAAATAGACTTCACGAAACCAAACTCAATTGGTTCACTGCTCGGATTATCGAGACGTATATTAAAGCCTGGATTTCATACCTCAGACTGCACTGTGCAGATATTCAAAGTTAACGCGTTACGTGTAGAATGCAGCATATGTACTGGAAATTACGTCAAAGATAAGCTGGGGCATATACAACACGAATTTTTTCCAACAGTACCACCAGGGTACAAGATTGTAGAAGTACCTGCAAACGTCATCTATCTCCCCATCACTGTGAAAATGCTAAGCAACATTCACATTAGCGTTGTAGACGAGGACGGCAATTTAGTGGATTTCAGAGGACACACTATTACTCTGAGGCTACATATAAAGAACGGGCGCTCGTTAAAATAAGAAGCGTCAGACTCCAACAGTTGTCAGTAGTGAACACCTGCTAACTTGCTCTTCCTACAGTCTGTAAGGTGACAAGGTCCCTTACATATTTTTGTGAATAATTTTTGTTAAATAATTAATTAGCTTGTGTTGTGTAGACAAATGTGTTAAATTGGTATGAAAGAAAGAAAAAGTGCCAGAATATCTATGGACAATGGTCATCTATGATAGGGTATATCTTTAGACAGCGGCAAATAGAGAAGGGAATATGGCGAGTTTTGGACGAGAATATAATATCTAGTTGGCACGTAGCTGAATAAAAAACGGAATGCAAAGATGTGTATTTTGTACCAAGTGATTATAAATAAAAAAGTGCTTTCGAGTGTTTCTTAAAAGAATCCATTTTCGATATATATATATATATATATATTATATATATATATTACTTATTTGTTTCTGAACTGTGAGTTGAAATAATCTGCCGGCTTCTGCAGCTAATATTACGGCTTGAAGACGGGCAGATTAAACATATCAAGAGGATCTAAGGTAAACTACCTAAATTAAGGAAGAGGGGATCTTACATGTGGCTGACTGTGAAAGGACACAGAGCTGAGAAGTCGGTTCGGTAAGGAAAGAATCATGCAAATCTTCGGATACGAGAAACAAAGGTAGGAGAACATACAGTTAAAAGTGAAAGAAAGGAATTTAATCGCGTTAATTGTTTCAAGAGACAGTTAAAGTAATAAACGTTTTGTTTAAAGTTGACGAACTAAATTTTGTATCTCACTGCATGTCGAAAAAAAAGTTTGCTAAAATAAACAGTCGTAAAAGAAATTTGGACAAAGTGTGTAATACATGCTTATATACAGATATGAAATTTTAGTTTTGCATTAGTAGAAATGTTTTTGTAAATATATTATGTGTGTTGATGGTGGTTTGTGTCTCTAATACAGCGTTGCAAAATACTTTTGGTTTCGTTGCAATTTTTTTTTGGGTTGCCAGTCTGTATTTTACTTCGTAATTTTTTTTAGTGTTTGAAATTGGTTGGAGAGGTCATTATCCGCGTGTGACAAATTTTTTGGTATAAAATGAAGAATAAGGATTTGGTATTAAATACTGATAGATCAATTAACGGGACGGGAGGTGAAAATTGTGAAAATGTTAATATTTCTGGAAACTTGAATAGTAGTTTAGATTCGGGCTACGCAAATTCAGAACAATCTATGTGTGATATTAGTGTAGAGAAAGTTCATGAGTCCTCTCCAGCTGGTGTAACCGAAAGGAAATTTTGCCGAGAAGAAAATAATTCTCTGGAAACAATACTGGCAAGAATTTTACAAATCCAACAAGACTTACAAAAGAGTCAACGAGAATTAAAACAAGAATTGAAACAAGAACTAAAATAGAGCCAACAGAAATTTGAAGATGTGAATCAACAACAGACGAAGAGTATACAAGAATTAAAACAAGAAATGAAGCAAGAATTACAACAAAATCGACAGAAATTGGATAATTTAAGCCAACAACAGATAGAGAAAACGCAAGAATTGATTGCACAGAATCGACAAAGAATGGAACAAGAATTTCAACAGTGGAGAAAGGAAAAAGATAATATTTGTTTTATACTGAACAATGTGGAGTAGCGCATTATTAATGAAGAGCGGAACCGCGAAGAGTCACTGAAAGTGGTAGGTGACGAGCAGAGTAAATTAAAAAATGAATATTCGGAAAACATTCAAGGAATTAGACAGGAGTTTTGGCAAGTGCAAGTAGAAGTAGTAAGTTGTAAAAAGGCAATTGAAAAACAATGGATGGAGATAAATCAACTTGTTGACATGGTACAAAGTAAAACAGAGTACAGTGCCGCCAACAGTGGGGTACAGTCAGGGCCAATAAAACCGCCCGAAGTATGTTTCCTTCCTGGGAAAGAGATTCATCCTCATATATTTGTCGAAGTGTATCGAAATGCGCTACCAAGACATTGGTCTGATGAAGAAAAAATTAGATATATGAAGATGATGATGAAAGGCGAAGCACTGGAATAGGCATGTGGCGTAGTGGAGAACAGTATCAGTTACGAAGTTTTGAAAAAGTACTGGTCAGAGGAAAGACAAAGGCGCGTGAAACAAGAGTTTCGGAACAGCTGTCCGTACAAAAGGCAGTTCGGTAGCCTTCGAGAGTATTGTGAGACACTGTTTAAGGGACTGAAATACTTATCAAATCCAATGGAGGAAGATGAAATAATAGAAAGTTTGGAGAGAAAAATGCCGCGTTGGGTGCAGGAGAGAATGTTGCTCATGCGATGGAATAATTTACAAGAATTCTTATGCCGCGTTTACACTCTCGCGCGAGCTTGGACGAGGCGAGGCGAGACACCGCGAACGCGAGAGTGTAAACGGTGCACTCGCGTAGTCTCGCCTCGCCTCGTCTAAGCTCGCGAGTGCCGCTCGCCTCAGTGGCGGTCTCTTGGCGCGAGTCAAAGGCGCGAGCACATTGTTTACAGCAGAGGTAGTCAACCCTTATACCTACCGCCCCACTTTTGTATCAATGTATACCTTATGAAACAGACGTACAGCGAGTTAAAGCCCATAATAATAATTTGCCAAATACTTTGTCTGACTTTCGCTACGTTTGGCACAATAAGTCTTTATAAAACTACTCACTGTAGTTAAATCTGTCTTTTTATTTATACTTTACGTATATAAAAGGACGAAGTTTGGTGAAATTAGATTTTATTATTTGGTTTATTAATGACATTCCTAAGGCAGATTATGTTAAAATAAAAACTGCATATCTTGGTCAATTTTACAAGGAACAAACAAAGGTCTCCTCTTTCGGTTTCTTTCTTTGGCTATAATATGATTAACAGCACAAATGCCTGATTACATGAGATATGAAGGAAAAGTTTTCATTAAACTGAATATCAGTTGTCATACATTTTGATATGACAGGTGTTTTTTTAATTATTTTGCCACAGGTTTTCATATCCATCACTATAGAATTTATGTTTACTTTCTGCGTCATATACGATTTCTAAACCTTCTTCCTGTCAAGTTCTAACAGCTTCTTCAATATTTGCGGTAGAAGGATTTTTCATTCAGTCATAAACATTGAATTTCAAAATATCTACAAATCGTTTTTCCATGTCTAAAGTTAGTTGAGGTGGGTACTGAATCTGTCAATATCCTCTGGAGTTATTATCGTTTATAGATAATATTTCGGGAAACTATTGAAATTTTCTTCTTAATAGATTGTAACGCAGTAGTTAAAAGTTTTCAATAAATAATGACACACAGAACATTTTGGTAACCTATAAGCGTTTTATTAGCTCCTTTAAGGTGCAAATCAACATAATTAAATCTATAAATGAATGCAATTTTTCTCGGCGTTGTTTATTTATAAACGTTTCCCGGGAAACAAACCGAGTAATACTGTGCATCAATAATAATATTACTCGGTTTGTTCACGAGAAACGTTTATAAATAAATCATTAAATCTATTTACAAAACCTTAAAAAGTCAATTAATTTTTAGAAAAATAACGAAAGCGTTTAACTATTGGACCAAACCCCCACAGTCCACCACGAAAGCTGGCACGCCCACTAGTCATCCATGAATGAATTCTTGCGAGAGTGTAAACGGCAGTTCGCGTCAGCGCTCGTGCACGAGGCGCGAGGCGAGAAGCGAGGCGAGAGTGTAAATGCGGCTTTAGAATAGGGCTGTTGATATTTTAAAAAATATCGGATTTTCGATATATCGATATTTAAAAAAATATTTATATCGGGTTCGATATATCGAAGAAAAAGTATCGATATATCGATATATCGACCCCATTATATAAAAACAATGTTACAAAAACAAATCATTTTAAAAAAGGGCGAAGTCTTGTGGCTATTTAATGATGAAGAGTTGTGAGATATTTTTCTGAATCAAGTTTTGATTTTCTCAAAAAAAAAAAAAAAATAGTTTTTCATGACGTCACGGATAAATATTTTTTTTTAAAAAAATGTGATTTAGCCATTATACTACTACTTTACTAAATGGAAAGGCAGAATATTTATGATTTACTCGAAGACTTGTGAATCCAGAAAGAGCATCGAAGGAAATCTTGGCTTTTGTGAGTTTAAAAGCTCAATAATACAACATTGTAGAGGCATTTATTTATGTTGATGTTCTATTATCAGAGTTTGCATAATGTCCAAGTCACTTTTTACAAGTATTGTTTTATGTGGAATTTAATTTCTTTTTTGTAGGTTGATAGCTTATTCTGAGTCTTCTTACTTTTTTGGACCAAATGTTTGCACTTAGCATAGATTGTGTATCCGAATTTATCAATATTCCTGCTTGCATCCAATTTCCATATCAAAATACTTTCCTCGACAACGCACGCTCATGTAAAACAATGGCTGGAGTCCGATTCGTTCTGTACGAGCGACGCCGTGTCTGCATTGTTACCATCGGTGTAGGACTACCAATAACTTCCAAATTAAATGTAGTAACAAAGTAAAATTAATTGTGTTTTTTATACTCCTGATCTTTGTGCAAAACTGAAATTCAAGGCATATAGCCTCATCAAGAAGAAATCAATTAACCTACAAATTTTCTCTAAGACGTTTCAGCTTTTAGATTGGCATTGAAAAAACACAGGAACTTTTCTTATACTATGGGGATGAAACCAAGTATGTGTACCAAATTACCATTTTCTAGGACAACTTGATGTTGCATAGAATTATGATGAGAGAACGTCATAGTTATTTAAAAGAGTTTCAGATCCAAAAAACAAAATTCCAAACTAAGGTGGTGAATGAAGTAAAATTTTGCACCAAAACTCATGTCAGAAACTACATTTGACATACTTTTCAAGAGCATGAACTCATGTTATTCCCGTTGTTTCTTCTATTATGAATGGAGAACTCCCTACATTAATCGAAAATTTCCCCTTCTTTGATATTGCTTCGCAAATGGGTAACGCTTTACCATAATACAATTTTTTAAAGCTGAGATTCTAGGTGGAATGCAGGATTTAGGGCGAGGGGTGGGGGCAAACCGGGTACTTGCTCTGGGCGATAATATCGTGTCCAACAATGCGTTTGACAAACAGTTAAAGTGGCGACATCAATGCGTTTGGCCAACAATAAAGGAGGCGATTCTCGGGGTGAGACTGGCAACAATGTTTGAAGAGGCGGCAATCTCAGTTTTTCCCCGGCTTGGAAAAATCCTAGAGCCGCTACTGTCAAGGCAGTTCCCTTGGCATTAATGTTTTTTAAATGCACCAATCTATGATAATAAGTTTTTAGCATAGCGCTTTGTAAAGGCAATCCAAAAGTGGTAGATTCTTTTTTTCAATTTCTTATCTTAATAAATTCGTAAGTGATATAACAAAACTGGCTGTAACATAATTTTGGAGCTCAATTCTTCTGTTGGTATGGAACAAGAACCGTATCCAAATCGCGCGAAATATTTAACTTTGGAGTGCCAGATACAGGCTTATAATTTCCGGGACATTTCTGGGTCTAAAAAGTATTTTAGCGGTATGTTTAAAGAGTGAACAAAAATGCAAATTAATAAAAAATTCTATTTTAGGTAAATATGTTATCTAACGTATATATAACACCTCTTTTAACTTTATTAATTAAACTATGGTAGAAAGTAAACATCAGGTATTATGAATCAAAAGGAAAAATACTAAACTTAAAACAAAAATTGACCACCTAGTTAGGAATTTTTTCCTTTGGTACAAAATCAACATCTGGTATTATTAATCAAAATCTCAAAAATATTATACCAAAACTGAACACTTCTGTTAGGCTCATTAATTAAAATTAGGCAGAAAATCAACATCAGGTTTTATCAACAAATAAAAAATTAGCATCTATCTTTTGCTAAATCAAAATCAACATCAATCCAAATAGATCTTAATCATCTACTTTTAAAACATTTAATAGTAGATTTTGCCATTTTCATAAACATTTCTCCGTCACTGCTTTGCAAAACTGATAAAATTTCTCAGCAAGAGTCTTCAAAATTGATTGAGTTTGCAGTTCAGCTTTGATCGAATCCATGAACGTTCTGTTTCACTCTTATTTCATAAATTATTCAACGGACTAAAACTTGTCTCGTAAAAGTCATTGCTTGTTGGAATTGACAAAACAAAACCAACTATTTTTTAAAAATATTCAAAATCATTAAAAACGCTTGTTCTATAGAAATTGGCCCAGATTTTATCGTTTGGAAAGTCTTTTGGAAGGACCTGAAAAACACGTTTCAGACATGTGAACTCTGTATAAAGGAAGTTAATGTTAACTGCATCTAGAATTTTCAAATTCCCAGAAAATTCAAAGAGTATTTTCCTGTCAGTTTCAATTCCTCTGATTTAAGGGACATTCCATCCTCCCGCTGCAAGCATGGGATACTTGGCTTGGCCTCATGACCACCGTGGTGAACTGAGTTTGAGAAAAAAACTAGTATACGGAAATTCCGGGACAGTAACGCATAATTCCTGAACACGAGATCAGACACAAAATTCCGGGACATTCCCGGATTTTGCGGCTATCTGGCAACCCTACCCATACCTGGTACATTACGATTAGTTTCTGAATGCTAATACAGGGCGTTCGCCGGGAAACGCAACCCACTGTTAGCGATACAAGGAAGAAACTGCTCCCGGCGAGCGAGCGCTCAGTTTCCGGCATTGTTCGACCGTCGGCCGCGGACTATTTCATAATAATTACGCTTCATAAACTTCATAAACTTGTGTGCTAAGCATTTAAATGTGACGTAATTCATTAGCTTACCTTATAAAAGATGCTGGAAGTGTTGACCCTCTTGTGTAATGCACATTTCACATCTTCTGAACATATTTCGAGACACACGCTGCCCTAACTGACTTAATGATTTTTGGGTGACTGTTCTAGTCGAAAAGCGATATCGTCAATTTTCTCCTCTGTGAGAATACGGTTGACCGACAGTCTCTTTTTGTTAAAAAATGAACCCGTTTCTCTTACTTTTTTAACCAGACGCAGAATTGTTGATTTAGCTGGCAGTAAAGCGCCAGGAAATTCGCGACGAAATTTACTGCGACACTTTTTAAACGACTTCTTCTTCACATATGTATCGTAGAGAAATATTCTTTGTTGCAAACTGTAACGTACCATAATTTTACTCACACTCAAACACGGTACAGATTAATAAGAGTATGAAGCCCCAAACCAGCCAAACCACAAAGAAACGTTTATTCACAATACTGATTAATAAGAGACTGAAGTCACAAACTATCTACAATGCAAAGAAACCGTTCTTAACAATGTAAGGGTCACTGCACTGCACTGTTGGGGCAGCGGAGGTGTTAAACAGTGCGGTGATTCACGGTGCCGTGTGGCGGAAACTGCTGGCGCCACTGACCGAGCAAGTTGCCGACGGCAACAGACTGGGAGGGTAGCGTTTTCCGGCGAACGCCCTGTACTTTTGCATTGATTAAATACAAATTTTAAAAACTTTTCAAAATGTCCAGACAAGAATTCTAATGAATATTGAATGAGTTATTTTACCTTTGTTTTTTACTTCTCCACAGGCCCGCCGCTAGCTGTTTGAGCGCCCGCGTGCAATAGTGATTATGCCGCCCCCTGTCCAACTACAGCCAGTGGTGGTTCTAGGAAATTTCCGAAACGGGTCAAAAAACTGTGAGATTGCCGCCCCCATTGTTGCCATCCCGAGTGTCGCCGCCGTCCACCCGTAGCAGCTGTTGAGCTAAAAAAAAAAAGGAGGTCGCCATCTAAATAATATGCTGCCTGGCACGCCCCCTTACGGCGGCCCTGCTTCTGCATGTGCTCATATCGTTCATTGTTTCTTAAAATTCTATCTATGAAAATGTATTGCATGTGCAACACAGGTAATCGTTTTCCCACCAATAATAACTTGGAATATTCTACCAGGAAAATAACCACTTATTTAAAAAAAATATCGGACTCCGATATCCAGATTTCAATATCGATATATCGTCCTAAAAAATATCACTCGTAAATATCGATATTTTTTTTAAAAAAATATCGATATATCGATATTTTATCAACAGCCCTACTTTAGAAGAAGTGAATAAAATTGGCAAGTGGGACGACAGAAACGTGAGAGACCAAAATTTGGCAGGACGTGAGGAAAAAGTATATTTGCAAGTATGAAAAGCACACTCGGGAGAGGCTCACAATGGTCACTGGAGTCAACAAGGATATCGGGACAAGGATGGGAGGAGACATGGTGCAGAAGCGAGACCTGTACAAGAATGGAAGGGAAGGATTACGCCATATAAACAATGGAATGACGGAAACGGAAGACAAGGAAATGCATTCAACTATGGAAGTAAAGGACCGGAGCGAGTAGAAAGTGAGAGAAAGAGGGATGAAGACTGCATTCAGGGAAATTAGGAAGGGCTTGTGAAGAGGTCCGTTCCCAGGCCGGTGAGAGAAGAGGACCGAGAACTTAGAAAACATCTAGGTGTATGATTATGGAGATGAGCAGAGAAGAAGCGGCGGAGCACAGGAGGGCTGTTCTAAAAGAAGTTGCAGCACAATTCCAAAAGATAGAGAAAGAGGGGAAAAATCAGAGGGCACCAGTAAGGAGTGACAATGGTCATATCAAAAATTATGTGGAAGATAAATTAGAAATGGAGAAAAAACAGTCACATGATGAAATAGATAATTGGATAAGTCAAGCAAGGAGAGTCTGTAGGGAAGAATTAAGAATGGAAACGGAAAGAGACTGAACTGAGGAGAACAAGAAAAAGCAACAGGAAGTTGGTAAAGAACAAGAAGTAATGGTGGAGGAAAGGGGTCCATTGAAGTGGTGGAAATGCTTGGAACAAATTGTGGACAATGAACGAGTTAACAATGCCGAGGAGAAAATAGTAGAAGACAATGAGGCGAGTGGTTTGGCCAGAATGATTTGCTGGGAAGATAAGGATGAGGAGAGTAGTGGATAAATGATAAGAAATGAAGAATCTGGTATCTATTTCTTGAGAAATGAGTAAGAAAATTACGACGTGAAAAGAGAAGAGGAGGACGGGGAAATAGACAATATGGAAAACGAAGAGGATTCTGTAGAAGAAGAAGAATTCGAGGAAGAATATAGTACAGAAGAAGAAAATTGTAATGTACCTTTGACAAAGAAATAAGTAATTGATATTCAGAATGAAGAAGAAAAGGAGGTGAAGTGTTTCCTGATAAGGAAGGAAGGACCAGGAAGAGGCAAAGATAATGAAGCAATCAAATTGATGAGGAAGAACAAAGGATTGTCATACCGGGAAGAAGAGGAAGCAACAAGAGGAAAAGTGAAGATGAAGGACAAAGGATAAACATACAGGGAAAAGGAGGACGCAACAAGAGGAAAGGTGAAGATGAAGGACCGACGTTCTAGGAAGATGGAGTTCGAAGTAGGGGAGCTAGTGTTGGTGAGAACCCATGAGCGTTCTAGTAGAATAAATGCGGAAATTTTTTGATGTATATGAAGGACCGTATAAAATTTTGGGGAGACCTCATCAACATGCATACTATCCAGTACCCAAAATCTGGAAAAGTGTTAGGTTTAAGGAACCTGAAAGATTTGAAACTGTATATCGAGTGAATGGGAGGATGAAAGTTGCAGAGAGTGAATGTAAATATTGTGAACCAAGAGAAAGAGATCAACAAAATTTGTGGGGCAAATTTTGATGACATGTAGCGGGGGGGATACGTAAGGCGACAAGGTCCCTTACATATTTTTTTGAATATTTTTTGTTAAATAATTAATTAGATATTAGTCTTGCTTGTGTTGTGTAAACAAATGTGTTAAATTAGTATGAAAGAAAGAAAAAGATAAGCGTGTAGTAAAATGCCAGAATATCTATGGACAATGGTCATCTATGATAATTTATATCTTTGGACAGCGGCAAAGAGAGAAGGGAATATGGCGAGTTTTGGACGAGAATATAATATCCAGCTGGCATGTAGTTGAATAAAAGACGGAATGTAAAGAAGTGTATTTTGTACCAAGTGATTATAAATAAAAAAGTGCTTTCGAGTGTTTCTTAAAAGAATCCATTGTCGATATATATATATATTACTTATTTATTTCTGAACTGTGAGTTGAAATAATCTGCCACCTTCTGCAGCTAATATTACGGCTTGAAGACGGGCAGATTAGGCATATCAAGAGGAGCTAAGGTAAATTACCTAAATTAAGGAAGAGGGGATCTTGCAAGTCGTTAGGCTATACAGTGAATAAAAATGGATGAGGTGCTTGATGTAACTTCCAGTGTGGAATTTGGTGAGTCGGTGAGGCGTAAACAGTTTTTCAGTCATCAGCTGCATACGCCAACAACGTTTAATAATAATGATGAAATTCGGATACCTATTCAGAACCAAGATATATATACACTGTCAAAATGAGTCGATAAAAACAAGGCCTGTGGATATTCGTATGGAGTTTGATAGCACTGACAATTTTCCAGCCTACACCGCCGCAAATTGTCTAATCCTTCACGACCGTGTAGTGGAATACGTACCGCTAACAAGTGTTGTGCGTAAACTCACATAAAATGGTGTAGCACCATCCAACGACGATCATTATCATGACGACCATCTTCCTGGACGCGCAAGGATTCAAGACGAGAGAAGGAGCGTTTATCTTTAAATAAATTGCCGTGTGTATAGTACAATCAGACAACATTATTGCTACACATTGCATCTCTGTAAACTCACCAAGACGTGGAGGTAACGACCCAACAGTGAGATGGTTGACACATAATTACCATGGAATACCTTGGAATGCTACTGGTGTTACATTCAGTAGACTATGTACTATTTTACATGCAATCACCAATACAGATGACGCAATCATATATGTTAAAGGACTGGAGAAGGCTCGATGGTTTCAGAAGATTATCAGGAAGAAAATATGCTACAACATAGAAAATTTAGGATGTCCACCTCTACGAGAACCCAGGAAGAATAATTTGATAAAACTTTGTAAAGGACATTTATTTTGTAATGCTATATGTGCTGTTGAAAATGTATATTTAATTGCCCAATGATGGGTGAAATAAAAAGAAATCAAATCAAATACAATGCATTTTTTAGTTATACTTTTTATACATGTATTTACTAACAAAAAAATTTCATATGGATGTACACATCAGTTCTTGCACTTATTGTCCACAGGCATTATATATGGTCCACAAACATCATACCCAGAATTTTAATTTTTAATTATAATGTTATTAACATCGGGTAATACAAGCAAATTTTTATATGCAATAATTTCATATTTTAGTAGATTATAATCCAATGATGAACTTGGTGTCATTTGAGCCACATAAACATCGTTAATGTATATATCAACCAGTTTTTGCACTGTGGCCATATTAAAGTCTCGTAGCACTTGACAAAATGTCCACAAATTATAGGTAGTATCTTGCAACTAGGTATCCCCACCTCTTCTTGACGGCCAAGGCGCTGGACACTGCAGGCTGCGCGTCAATGATGTTCTTCCAAGTCGTATCTCCGAAGTAGACGCCGCTGGCAGGATCGGCATATGGGGCGAAGTATACAGTTTTCGCCCCGACAACCATACGGCAGGAGACGGTATGCTCACCAAGTGGAATGTCGGCCTGGTCGCTCGCTGTGTTGAACAAATCTTACACAACGTCCAGTACTTGAGTCAGCACGACCCATTATTCATATGTTAGTATAACCTTGGTGCGGTACCCAACTTTTTCGAGCACTACTACTGGCTCAAATTCGTGTTTGGACGATAAACCTATCGTCAAACGCTTTGAGTCACCGGCGTTGAGCTGATAAACGGCCGAGAACAACAGTACTGGGCGAGACATGTCTGAACACTGAGGTCAGCAGGCCGGTTGGGCAGTCTAGTCATGCTTGCTGGAGCGGTGGTGGGGGGGGGGTGAGCCTGTTCAGACCTGTCGATGAAGCGATACAGCTGGTACGACACACCTGGTGGGGTTGGGGGTGGTTAAGTGGTCGAACAAAAGAAAAATATAATGGGCAGCTGGTGCTAGGGTTGGGGAAGGTAGGTGTTCAAACAAGTGGCCTGGCAAAAGAGCAATAGAATCGGCAGCTGGTGCTAGGGTTGGGGAAGGTAGGTGAAGCCGAGGTTAGTGAAGGGGAGGGGTGACGGGAAAAATCAGGTGTTCAAACAAGTGGCCTGGCAAAAGAGCAATAGGTGTGAAAAGAGGGGAGAAACTGAGGTTAGTCAAGTTGCCTGACAAAAGAGCAATAGTGGGGAACGAGAATAATAGGTGTGAAAATGAGGGGTGAAACTGATGTTAGTCAAGTGGTGTGCCAAAAGAGCAACAGGTGTGAAAAGAGGGGTGAAACAGAGGTTAGTCAAGTTGCCTGACAAAAGAGCAATAGTAGGGGGAGAGAACAATAGATGTGAAAATGATTGACAGGTGGGAGGGTAGAGAACAATAGAATGATACAATGCATCCAATTAGAACAAAAGGGGCGGCATCCTTTGTGAGAACGCCTCCCCAAATTCACACTACTAAATACAAAGTAACATGAAATGGGACTTGCACATAACTTCCGTCGTAGGCAAGGCTAATTCTAAATTGCTATTCATAGGTCGTATTTTGAGGAACTGTAATGCTCATACAAAGGAGATAGCGTATAAAACACTAGTACGTCCGCATCTGGATTACTGTTGTGGAGTTTGGGATCCGTATCGCAAGGGCCTGATCGACTCAGTTTAGAGGTTGCAGAGGAGGGCCGCTCGATTCGTGACTGGTTGCTACAGCCCTTATGAAACCGTCACAGAATTGATACATAGATTGGGCTGGGATAGTTTGGAAGACAGACGACGTAGTTTGCGTCTGAATTTATTGGAGAATATGCGAAAATCTTTAAATTACAAGTGCAATGAAATACTTCTTCCGCCAACCTACTTAGGTCGCAATGACCGGAGGGATAAGATTCGAGAAATAAGATGCCGTACTGATGTTTTTATGTATTCCTTCTTTCCTCGTGCTATTCGGGATTGGTATGCACGGGTTTAGGATTTGGTGCTTAGCACCCTCTGCCACCCACAATGTTTGTGATTTGCAGAGTATGGATATAGATGTAGATATAGAATAATGTATTTGCTGCATCGCGATGTAAACTTCATCCATACGTGAAAAACAGTAAGATACGATGGTTCTCTGCATCAACAAATATTTGACAACACCGTCGTTCTATGGCCGGTTAAACACTGGTCGGTTTTTAACGCAGCGGAAACTTAATCGCCGCCGCCTACAGAATTTGAGGTGTTTACACTTCAGCGGTAGAACTGCCGCTGCTGTTTCAGCGGTAAAACTACTGCTGCTATGAAGAGCTGGCAAAAGATGCAGTGGTCGGGCGTCAGCACATGGCTTTTGATGACTTAAGTTTAATGACATTTTAGTTTTTCCCGGCATATTGTTGAAATAAATAACTCTCGGGTTTCTGCCGGTTAATTGACACAACCTTCCGAGCAGACGCCGTCATAACACGTCGACCAATGGGAGATAAGTCGTTCGTGATTGGTCAGTTCCAGAGCCCTCGTGTAATGCCGCCGGTTAAGCAACGATGAGTGTGGAGAGTACTTGCATTGGTGACCGCATATGCTAACTGTTAAGGCAACGTTATGCGTGGTTTTTACTTGGATGTGTGACCACTCAAGATACTGCCATGGATCCACTAAATGCCATCCAATTGCTGAACTACGGGATGCAGCCACGAGATGAAGAGCTGCAACCAAACAAGTTTGACCCCGTCTATGGCCGTGTGCATCGCCAACCAATCAAAGAGCAGCGTGAAGCTTCCCTTGACAACAGGCTATTTATAGGAGCAAGGACTGGCTTGCGAGTCGACATCCTTGTTCCGTGTTCCGTGCTATCCGCTCCGGTAACTTCCTTATTTGCGCTCACTCGAGTTATTTCCTTATCGCTCCAACTCGAGGAACTTCCTCCCCATTTTCCTTGTTGTTCTGCTGGCGTATGCAAGCATATACCTGCGGCGTGGAATTGGGCACCACTTCCCTGTCGACTGGTCCACCGGCGGGAGAGTGTTTACGGCTTCGATCGTCACGTTAGAGGGGAATCCTCCCCTGCCCACCGAGTTGCAGGGACTTTCCGTGCCAGGGCCTGCACTTAGTGCAGTAACCCGCGTACGGCAGAATTAGGGTCGTTTTGGACGGAGAACCTTGCGGTGATAACAACCGTCCAAACGGCACTCCTGAGGCCTCCCAGAAGACAAAATGGATGCTGCAGGATCCAGCACTGGCGTCGAGTCTTCGGACAACATTGTCGTACAGCTGTTCGGAGACTAGCAAACCTACAAGAAGATACTACCAGCTTCAGAATTAGGAACCATCACTAACAAACAACATAGTAGAGAAGCAGTAAGCACCAGCGCTGCTACTGCTACAGCTCCGGCAACTCAAGTGCCAATTCTGATAAAGAACATAATGGGCATAAACCCAGAAGTAGACCGCATGATACAAAAGAGCTTCAAGAAGAGAGGCAGTACAGAACCAAGCCCATCTGTTTCCATAGTCTCGAAGATGAAGAGACAAATGGAAACTAAGAAACCCGGCCTATTACAAACTAAGAAGACTAAGCAAGGCAAGAGGCCAGAGAAGAACCAATTACCACGCTCAGTCACAACAGCAAAGACACCCCAACTCAACTAAGCTATTCACACAACCACTAAAGTTGTCCAAACACCAGCAGCGGCTGAATTCCAGACAGCTAGGAAGATTGTCCGCCCCTCAAATAAAGACACCCAGCGGGAACTGCAAATGGAAATATCAAATCCATACAGCCCACTGAATGAAGAAACGGACCAGAACCAAACTCAACAACAACAGAAGTCAAACCATCCTAAAGCAGCAGTTACCACCAATCGTGGTACAGTTCCAAAATTCGTACAAAGAGATTTATCAAATGGTGAAAGGGGTTCTGCAAGCCCAACCATTTCAAGCAAACACTGCAGGAGGAGATAAAGTCAAGTTAACATTCAACTGTACAGAAGACTACCTAAAAGTTACGGCTACGCTACAGAGGAAAGGCATTCCGTACTATACCTTTCCCACTGTAGTGGAGAAGCAGCTCAAAGCAGTTCTACGTGGAATACCCACAAACATGCCCACTGTGGATATCAAAGAAGAGTATGAAGAGCAGGGCTTTGACATCCGCACAGTAGCATAGCTAAAAAGATCCGGAGGATCGGACCTCATGCCCCTGTTTCCTGCTTCGTCTTACCTGACCGGCCACAGAACAGGAAGATATTCCAACTGAGTCATTAATGTCTCTCAAAATCACAGTAGAGAAACTCAGGTCGTCAAATGGACCAACGCAATGTTTTAATTGCCAGGCCCTGGGCCATGTTGCAAGACACTGCAACATGCCATCTGTGTGTGTTAAGTGTGCTGGCCCACACCTGTCCAATGACTAGTTCGTTGAAAAAAGGAGAAACCAACCCGAAATGTGCAAATTGCGGCGGCTTGCACGTAGCCAGCTATAAGGGGTGTACCGCATTTCAAACGTGCTCGCGAAAGGCAACGCGGCATTGCTGCAGAGCAGGCAGCTGATGCCAAGAAAAAGCGTGAAGCACAGAAAAATCAAAACTCCTGGGATCAACAGAAGCCTGAGGAAACTCACGGTCCCTCTGCACAAACCCGGAATCGACAGATGCCATCTGGAAGCAAAAACCATATGAGGCAGGGAAAAAAGGCTCCTGCCCCAGATACCAACAGACCTCTCCAGAAAGCAGGAAGATAATTCATAGGGCCCCAGGAAGAAAAATGCAGGCCCACAACCACCCAGAAACAACTCTCCAACATCCTACGCGGAGGCAGTTAATGGTTCAACGCAGAATCCGCAAGCAGCTACTTCATCCCCAGAAGCAGAGCAGCAAGTAACCTCTCAACAGCCACATCAACACTGCAGTCAGCCATGTCAACGCCCCGAGGCCACAACCAACGGAGGCAATATGGAAAGACTTCTAGACCTCATCGGTATATTACTCAACATGTTAACATCCCTGCTCCTTAAATTCGACCAGCTCGCAGCGGACATGAAGGCTGCAGTAACGCCGGCCCGGAGGGCTGAACAACCCATGGATACACAAACCAACCATTGAAAATTTGACACTGTGCGTTTGGAATGCCTGCGGCATTTACCAGCAAATCAATGAATTTCGGCAATTTCTACGCGATGAAAACATCGACATATATCTCATTGCCGAGACTCATCTAAAGCCCGGACTGAGAATCCCAGTAGCAAACTATAATTGCTATCGTAAAGACAGATCTATTGCAGGTGAAGGCGTCGCCATAATTATAAAACGCGGAATTCCTCACCACGAAATTCGCCTGCCACCAATGCAACAACTTGAAGCCTGCGCATTTGAAATAGGCACTACAGTTGGACCGGTTACAGTTATAGCGGCCTATAGACCACCCAGAGCGCGGCTTGAAGAAGACGACTTCACAAACCTACTCGCCATCAGGGGAAAGATGTTAATTGGAGGGGACATAAATTCAAAACACCCTGAATGGAAATCAAGAGTCAGAAATAATGCTGGACGCCAGCTCCTCCGTCTCTCTCAAAGACATAATTTCCAAGTCTGGGGACCAGAAGAACCAACGCATCATCCCTGGAACGGCAGGCGTGGAGATGTCCTGTATATCACAATTACTAGAGGCATCACTGGATTCGTGGCCGCCAGTACTATCAACAGAATGTCGTCTGATCACTCACCTGTTTTGATTACATATTGATGTTGGCTCATGGCAACATCAACCAACAAATTCAATCAACTACAGCAGGACGGACTGGGCCAGTTTCCGTGAGATAGTGAAAGCATCCATACCACAACTAACTGAATGCACAAAACTTGGACACCGAATTAAAGAACTTCTCCGCCGCTGGTGTCCAAGGCAGCCAAAAATTCTACACCTCCACCCGGCCCCAAGCTCCAATCCTGGCAACTGCCTCCGCAACTAATCGCACAAGTAAGGCACAAAAACAGAGTCGCCAAAGAATGGAAGCTTACCCGGCAGCCCCAAAACAGGCGTATCCGTAATCGGCTTCAACGGGAGCTTAAAGCCACCCTCATAGAGCATCGTAACAGGGAGTGGTCAGCTAGGCTTACCACCCTAAACACTCAGGACGGAAGTCTCTGGCAAGCAACGAGAAGATTCACCAAGCGACGTGCACGAATACCTGCACTACACGGTGAAAGAGGCCTTGTCTTTACTGACATAGACAAAGCAATATGCACTGGCCGATCATTTTGAGAGGCAGTTCAGGCCAGCAGACGATGAAGATGAAGAACACACCGCCGATGTACGCCGACGCCTTTACTGCGATTTCTAGCAGCGGAAGACGAATATCATATTGAAAGAATATCCGAAGATGAAATAAAACGCACCATCATCCAGCTGCACCCACGATAAGCTTCGTGAAAAGACCAAATTGGAAACATGATCCTGAAAAATCTGCCAGCCTGAATGCCACATATTTCATGGAAAATCTGTTCAACACAATTCTCCACACTCAGAGGTTTCCCAGATGTTGGAAAGAAGCGGTGGTCATAGCGGTTCAGAAGCCCGGCAAGAACAGTATGTTCCCTCAGAATTACAGGTCAATCAGTTTGCTACCGGCACTGAGCAAAGTCTACGAAAGACTCCTCTTGAAAAGACTGAACACCCACATCAAGAACGAAGGATTGATACCAAACTTTCAGTTTGGATTTCAACAAGGACACTCGGCTACGCAACAAATAATGAGAATCGTTGAAAGAGCCACCACCGCCTTCAACTTTAAAGCCGTCTGTCCGCTCGTCCTCTTAGATGTGGCTCGAGCGTTTGACGCCGTCTGACATCAAGGCCTTCTGTAACAAGCTTTACCAACATGGTATATCCCCAGCCCGTTGCTAAAGCTCATAACAAGCTACCTATGTGGGTAGGACATTTAAAGTGAGAGTAGGTGAAGAACTCTCCTCAAGACACCCCATCAATGCCGTAGTGCCCCAAGGGTCAGTGCTGGGACCCGTGTTGTATAATTTATACACAGCGGACATCCCAGGCCCTAGCTACAGTTCGAACTGCATTGTACGCGGATGATACCGCATTCTTCATTGCACACAGAAACAAGGCCGTTGCAATTCGACGTTTGCAAGAAGTTCTGCAACAGACACTAGCGTGGGCGAGGAGATGGAGTATATCCCTGAACACGGCAGAAACACAGGCCATAATGTTGAAACGGCGCTTGGGGAAACGCCAACCTCAACAACAGCAAACCCCAAAACTCACCCTAAATGGGGAAACAACTGACTGGGCACGAACTGTCAAATACCTTGGCGTGACCCTTGATGCCTTCCAACCAAGGACCTGCACGAAGCAGCAGGCATACCGCTGCTAGGTGATAGAATAAAGACTATCACTAAGAGCTTTTACAGGGCAGCATCAAAGTCATCAAACCCACTGATTGCCAGCCTTGGCGAATATAACACCACCTTTGATAAGCACAAAAGACCTCTTTCTATAGTTGTACCAATGACAACTTAGGAGCAAAAAGTAAAGACAAACCACAAGAAAAGTGACTACTCAACACTACGCTTGGAGGAAATGTCACAAGACAACACCCTCCGCTGCAAATGCTTGGTAAAAGAACAAGCATCAAATGCTCCTCGACGACGGCTCGCGAGTCAGTCAGAGTCTTGTCCTTGTAAGTGATAGTTAACCTGATGATGGCAACGATGGCAGTTGCCGAAAAGTTGTTAAAAGATCTAAATAAAGCAATTAACCGGCAGAAAACCCGAGAGTTATTTATGTCAAAAATTTATTTGACAGGAGTTGTGAGCGAACATTAAAGGCCATTTCTGCTGCTTCCAAAAGAAGCGCATTGAGGATGTCATAGCTCCTAGGCAAATACAAATGCTCTGATACTGAATGCGATCCAGTTTATTTAGTAGACGTTTACTGCCACTGAAATAGAATGTACTTCCATAATCCAGTATTGGTCTGAGTAGGGTGCGATAGAGTATCAACAATGTAGATGGATGAGCTCCCCACCAAACTCGAGTCAGCGTACGTAAAACATTAAGACCATGTTCCAATTTTGGGACAAGTTGATGTATGTGAGTTGACCAGGTGAGACGAGAATCATATACCAGCCAAAGGAATTTAAAGTGAGATTTAACAAGCACGTTAAGGGGACCCAAAATTAAGTTGTAGATGGGGGGGGGGGGTTGATTCTCTTTCTCGTAAATATCACTGCTGCGGATTTACTTGTAGAGACGTCCAGGCCATGTTCGAAGAGCCACTGGATTATGCGAATTATAGCTTGTAGCAGAAGACGCTTAGTATTCTTTTTTTGCTTTATTAACTATATCTGGATACCCGCGCACTCTGGAGTTAGACATAACCAGTATGTAGATATGTTAGCCAAGGAGGCATGTAGCTCGGGCCTGAAGCTTGATAACACCCAGCAATACAATTGATTATCAGGCAACAATGGTCAGCAATGCATACCACCAATCAACGAGGAGCTCGAAAGAATCTAAACAATACAGAGCCCGACAGTACGCTCTAGTTCAGACGTAACCTCCACGAAAACCTTGGTTTTCAAGATGGAATACTCAACGACGGTACATTACTTCTATCATTCGTATGAGATTCCACCACGGAGCCTTCCGTAGTAATCTTTTTCGCATCAAGGCGGTAAACACAACTTACTGCACATGCAATTGTACAGGCACTACAGGACCTTAATCACTTATTTTTCAACTGTTCTAATTTTCAGCAACAGCAATCAACATTCATCTAAGTGTCTTGTGCGAGCCCAGCAGCCACTTCCAACTAGCATTACAATACCACTCGCTACAAATAACAACAGAATCTATAGTATCATCAAGGATTATATTAAGGACAGTGACCTACATCTTTAATGTATCTATATATATATGTATATTTTTACATACTATTAATATTATTACCGTATAACTTCACCAGTCTGACTGTATGGTAAAATCTTATATATATATAAAAATAGACGTGTGTTTTCATATACCCTCAAACCACCACCTGCTCCCAGACATTTTGGACATCGTCGCAGTAAAAAATATAATACAAGAGGTAAACTTGACTACTATAAACGATCTATCGTCAGATCATCAGCCTGTTAAAATCCAACTAAAAACCTTGCCGGCCTCGGTAGCGTAGGGGCTAGACTGTTAGCTCCGCGTGCCGAAGGTCGCCGGTTCGAGTCCGGCCGCAGGCATGGGTGTTTAACTGTTGTGTCTGTGAATGTCATGTCCGTCCTGTGGTGTGTCTAATTATCTGGAAAAATTCATCAGGCTGGCTGTGTGGCCTAAAATGCCGAAAGCCATTTTAAAAAAAAACCTTCATTCCGACACACCGAATGTAGGCAGTACAGTGACTTAGTACAGAGGAAAACACGACCTAAGCTCAAGTTAAATACAGTTTGAAGAAATCGATTCAGCAGAGAGCCATTTACAAAGTATAGTTATGGAAGCAGCACGTAAAGCGTCCACTACAATTATTGTCGAACACCAAAATGAAACAGGCTTACCACCCCTTCTGGAGGATCTGAAATATCTAAAGAATAGATACCGAAAATTATGGCAACGTTACAGAGATCCACAAGATCGCAGGGAGTTTCATCGGTTAGCTCGGGAATTGAAACGAAGACTTACCGAGAGAAAAATAGAAACGCGGGAAAACAAGATGTCTAACTTGCTATTAGAAAAGAAAGAAGCATGACAGCTAATAAGGGCGCTCAAAAATCCAAGGAACGTTAAGACCGGTATAAATGCTCCAGGTGGTGTTGCCTTCCTAACTCTAGCTAAGGCAGAAGTGTTAGCAGATTAATTTGCAACACAGTTCAGAACTCCTGATTATGAGCTGAACGCGAGGGAAAAGAAAATGGAGGAAGAGATTCAGAGGCGTGCAACGAACATAAGAGATGGCGCTAAAAACACGATACCACAGTTAACTGCACCACGAGAAGTGCAGGGAATAATTAAAAAACTGGTTAGCAAAAAAGCACCTGGTACAGATAACGTCACGAATAATCACCTCAAGAACTTACCTAGAAAAGCGATAGTTTTGTTGACGAGGATAATTAATGCTGGAATGACGAGAGGCCATTTCCCTACACCATGGAAAACAGCCAAAATTGTGACTATTCCAAAACCAGGTAAAGACCTGACCGAACCCGACAGCTATAGACCTATTAGCCTTCTGAGCTCACCAGGAAAAGTCATGGAAAGAATAGTCTTAAAGAGGATAACAGAAAATTTAAAAGAAAATGTTACAATTAGAGAGGAACAATTTTTGTTCCAGTCAAGAGTTTCGGCAACAATGTTATTGTTACGTCTAGTCGAGGACATATTGGTTGCGTTCAACAAGGGAAAATCTGTAGCAGCAATATTCATAGACGTAGACAAAGCCTATGACAGAGTGTGGAGAGACAATTTAATCTGCAAGCTGGAGGATAAAACAGGCATTCCACGCTGCTACATAAAATTGATAGCAAATTACTTGAAAGGAAGAAGATTCTTCGTGGCATGTGGCGGTGGGAACTCATCAATTCTTGACGCACTGGATGGAATCCCTCAAGGATCAGTACTGTCACCAACTCTGTACAACATCTATGCAAACGATATTCCTTTACCACCATAAGTTGAATTTGCCCATTTCGCAGGTGATAAGACGAAATATACTATCGGATACAGACATGAAACAAACATCAGAAGACTGCAGAAAGGCATCGACAAACTCACCGAATGGTATAGAGCCAATAAAATAACGATCAACACCTCCAGGTGCGCTGCAGTATATTTTACTAAGAAACAACCGGACTTTGACAAACTACCTGAATTAAGAATAGACGGACAAACGATACCGTGGACAAAATCACATCGATACCTAGGAGTTGAACTTGACCAAAAGATGTTGTTCAAAGAACACATCAGACAAAGAATCCGAAAAGGGATGACTATTATGGTCAACTTATATCCGATACTTAGTAGTAAAGAACTGACACTACGGATTAACAGCAGAATATGTAAATCAGTAATACGGCCTTTTCTGCTATATGGCTGCCCAGTTTGGGGAATATCGGCAAATTCGAATATTCAACTCCTACAAAGACTTCAAAATCGCTGTCTACGAATAATACTAGGTGCGAGAATGTACACGCCGGTTACACAACTTCATGATCAAACAGGAATAAATTATATTAAATGCGAAATTATAACACAGGCAGAAAAACTATATGATAAAATAAACAAAGAGAAACATATAGAGCCCCGACTACGTCGAATTGGTTTGTGTGAACCAAAAACATGGCATAGATACAAGGTTCCGCTGAGTATGTTAAACCAAGAACAGTAAAAGACCATTATTTGGGTTTTTCCATGAGACCACCGGAGTGGTGGTCACAGGTTTTTCCCCCAAAGTGATAAATAAAGAGTGCCTCCAAACCTAACCTTAAACTAAAAAGCAAAGCTTCCGAAGGAAGTGGTGCAAAAAAAAAAAAAAAAAAAAAAAAAAAAAACAAAAAGGCTCACGAGTCAGTCAGTGTCTTGTCCTTGTAAGTGAGAGTTAATCTGATGAAGGCAACGATGGCAGTTACCGAAACGTTGTTAAAAGATCTAAATAAATCAATTAACCGGCAGAAAACCCGAGACTTGAGTTTTATTTTGTAAAATTAAATGTTAATTTGGTGTTTATTACTGCGTAGTTAGGTTTTAAAATAGTTATTTTGACGGTTCCGTCGACACAAAAATAGAAAAGAAAAAAACCAAAGGAAAACAGAATATTTGAGGAACGACGACACCAAGTTTCTTCAATTATTTTGGGATGTTTATTTCGACTATTGCTTTGGAAACTAAAGTACGGCATTCAAAGGAGAAATACCCAGTTGATGAATTGTATTCATGTGGAAATGCTGGCAATCACCTTGAAGTAAGCAGATTTCTGATGGACCTACTATAGATAGACATTTAATTTTATATAATTCCAATCTGCTATATTTATTTTATGTTAAATATTGTGAAAACTCCTTGAGGTGAATACGAATAGGTGTACAAGAAAAGTTTGGAAAATACGCTAAGCCGTACAATGGCTAAGACTTAAATTTATTTCTACTAATACATAGACTATACTTCACTGTGTAATCAACACTTCACTGTTGAGTTTACTATTCATGGCTTTTATACTTACAAGCACAACTGACTAGTTAAACTTTTGTGGTTAGGTTGTAATAAGTTGAGGGTTTTAATAATTAATACTTTATAAAGAAAATTCGGAAGTAAATAAAAAAAATATAAAAAAATCACAAAATGTGGAGCTACAGAATTTCGGTATAATGTTGAAAGTGTTCCTTGGCAAATATCTAAGACATCTTTCTATAAATGTGATTCAACATTTTTCAAGTTCTAGTTGAAGCTGAAAAAATTTATGTAAGTACGTGATCAAAAGTTTTTCTCATTTTCCAGTTCGTCAAAATCATTCCTAATTTCATGACACACTTCTTTCCAAGCGTTGCTAGTAGCGTCCTGATCTTTAAAAGAATCTAATGTTTTGTCTCTTAAAACTGGTTTTGCTTCTACTAACGAAATGAGAATCTATTATCACTTAACTCATATTACGATTTTTTAAATTCAAAAAATGTTAACTTTACACAGATTGAAAACGCACAAGCGGTCAAAAATCCGCCTTGTGTGTAAACGTCTGTCCGGTCACATGGGCTACTATCTGGACTGCGGCGGCTAAACTACCGTGGAATGTAGTGGCAGCGCGCGGCTGCATACCTGCAGCTCTGCCGTGGGTTTTCCCTACCGCCCAGTGAGTACTTAATAGCTCCCATCTGATCCCTCGCGCAACTAATGAAACAACGGTGACGGCAAAATTTCCGCCGCTGCTGAAACCGCGCCTTTGAGAGCTGTGAATAAAGTTTTTTAACAGGCATTTTAAATCTATAATGACAGCTCGCATTCTTGCAGACACCGCGTTACAAACACTTGAAGAACAATAATTACAACGTGACTTACCTGTGAAAAGTTATTCCAGGTTGTTGCTTATTTATTATTTTTGTGCAACCGTAGGCAGCACAATATTGCATTATAAAACACTTTGAAATATCAAAACATAAAATGTTCACAGCAGGGAAGGTATTGAAAACAGACCAATGTTTTGAAACTGTTAATATGGTCGCCGCGCATGTGCAGTTGGATCCAGAGTTTACAGGTGGCTTCACAGTTTTAGTGACACATAGATTCCTCTCTTTTCCTACCTCCATGATTGTGTGCGGTGTTAACAATGGGATAGACACTATGGCAGCACGTATAATTTTGGAAGCAAAGGATTATGGTTTGGAAGAGCGATGGAAATATTTTGATAACTAAAATAATAAGAACAAGGTCGTAATGAGAATAAATGTATAATGAAGAGAAAGAAGATGTAGAAGACATGATATGGGGGAAAGTGCATACCTTATGAAACGTGAAGAAGAAAGTAATAAATGATGACTATTCAAGAAATTATTGAGAAGATTGGGCACAGTATAATGATGAAGGAGAAAACGGAAGAAATAAGAAGAAAGCATGACAAAATGGACAATTCCGTCTGAGTTAAAAAGCCAATGAAAGCTAGTAGAACGCTTATTATTTGAATTCGGAAGTTAAGAAGGTTTTCAATAGGTATTAGAAAACCAAACATGAATGTTTGCTTACTACTTACCTTAAATCAAACAAAAAAGGGTTTAAGAAACATAGTTGACTTAATACTGTATAATAATAAAACATGATTGTAATATTGCATATGTAAGTATGAATCCTGAACTGGTTTGATACCAGGTGGGCTGAGATGGTCAGTGTTTTTTTTTTTTTTTTTTTTTTTTTTTTTTTTTTTAATTGATTTAACTAATGTTGTATGGTGATATACAACAAGTGAGTTGGTGACTGTTAAAGTGCCCCTGCTAATTTTCATTTGAACAATGATTTCACAATTGATGAAGATTTGAAAAAAAATGTTGAGTGTCGAACAATGTGTATAAACATTCCGACAAATGAAAAGATGTTTGCAACATCTTATTAATTATGTCTTAATGTGGGGGCAAATGTAACATTATCACTAACCCCAAATAATGTTTCATTATTACTTTACTATCGTTATTAATATCTAAATGTATCGCATTTTAAATTATAAGTATCCTGAATAGTTGTATTAATGTTTATAATTTGATTTGTAATGTTGTCGGGTTTCCGCAGACTGTAGTTCTGTTTAGTATATGGTGTAGCATAGTGTTGTTATACTGAAGTAACAACATTTAACTCTGGCCAGCACAGCTGGAAGGGCAGCGATTGTTAAATGGGCGCCTGCATTGTGTATGATTTTCTTCAAGTTGTCGAGTAATTCTTGTTTTTAGTACCCTTTCATAGATTTTTGATAGACTGCTGAGCAGGCTGATTGGTCTATAATTGGTTGGGTCTGTATTTGCTTTCCCTGTTTTGGGGATGGCTATGATTTTGGCCGTTTTCCAGTTTTTTGGGAAGTAGCAGTGTAGCATACAGCTATTTATTATTCTTGTTATTAACACTATTGCTTTTCTTGGCAGTTTTTTAAGGTGCATATTTGAGATTTTGTCATCTCCTGGTGCTTTGTTGCTGCTAAGTCGCCTGATGATTGTTTTTATCTCTGTTGGGCTCGTTAGCTCAGGGTTTACTGGATCCTCACACTTCCTGATGTTTTCGGCAATTTGCTTGGTTTCTTCCTCTCCCGTTGTTGGGCCATAGTTAGTTTGTACTTCTGGTGTTGCATGTTGTGCTTCAAATGGTCTGCTAAAATTTCTGCCTGGCTCATTGAGTCAAAGACCGCTCCATTCGGACCCATGATAGCTTGGTTGCCTGGTTTTGGTTCTTTAAGTGCTCGCACTAGGCTCCATGCGTCCACGGTGTTGGAAGGGTTAGTCCGGGACATTTTGTCCTCCCATTGTTCGGTTCTTCTTTCCTTGTAATCGTTTCCTAATCTCCCTGGCGAACCTGTTCATTTCCCTTTTGTCCGCTGGATCCCTAAATCTCTGCCAGCGCTTCCGGTGTTGGTTCTTAAGGTACTTCAGTTCTTCTATAAGTGCGGACCCTTGTTCTTCCATTTTTGTCTCCATTACCGTTACGGACTGAGGCATGTTTTTCTGCTTCTTTAATAATTTTTGTTAGAGTATTTATTGCTTTATCTATCTGCAGCTTATTATTTAATTCCATGGTGGGACAGATATTTTGTTGAATTAAATTAGTGAATCTATCCCAGTCCCGTCTGTTTAAGGATTTTCGGGTTTTCTTGACTGCTTGCCCACTTCCTGATTTGTAGCAAAACTGGATTGTGGTCCGATGATAGGTCATTTATGGTTTCCAGATTTATAGTTCGTCTTATATTCTTTGCTATCACTATATCCAGTACATCTGGTTGTTTGTCTTGCGGAGGTAGGAATGTAAGTCGGTTCCTCGGGGCCCATAACTGTTAGATTTAGTCTTTCAGATATTTCTATTAATCTTTGACCCTTTCCGTTTGTGACTCTACTATTCCAAGCCGGATGTTTAGCATTTAGATCGCCACCCAGTATGACCCTCTCAGATATTGACATGGCACTATTTAAGTCATTCTCTGTAAGTTGTTTCCGAGGGCTTACGTATGCGGCGATAAATGGTACTTCTCCATCTATTGCATTGATGCTCACTGCAACTGGCTTCCATGTTCTCAAGTTCCGGCAAAGTTTTTGGTTGGTGCGTGAGGGTTGATTTTATCAGGATTGCCGTGCCCCCTCCCCTTTGTCTCTCTCTGTCCTTTCTGTAAATTTTCATGTTTGGTATTCGGAAATTGTCTGTGGGTTTTAGATGTGTTTCCGTTATAAGCATCATGTCCACTTTCTTCCGTTTAAAAAGTCAATGATTTCTTGTTTCTTGCTTTTTAAACCATTTGCGTTGAAAATATATACATTGTATCAAGTAGTTTCCCCTTCTTATTAGCCATTATCTATCATTTCGCTTAATCCTTTGATTATTGCGATGATTTTGCCCCAGACACTTGTGGCTTCTTTTATTTCTTTAGTGTTGTCATAAAGATGGAGATTGCCTTTTTAAAACTCATGCTTCCAAGGATGTCTTCCATTTCACTGAGATCCTCCATAAAGGTGTTTCTTTTGTCTTTGATTTCCTCTGCCTCTTCCTTTCTCTTCTAGGTGTTTCTGCAAATTTCTTTTGTTGGTTTGTTTTCACCTTATCTGCATAGCTTCTTCCTGGTTCCACGGTTCCCTTTGTTTTTGTCTTCTGACTGCTTTGTGTCGCTGTCACGGATAAATTTTTCCTTCTCCTGATTTCTTGTCTTTCTAGTGTCCTTTGATTTGTCCTCATTTTGGACCTTCGCTTTGATTGGTCTCAAAAGGGCCTGGTATGCCTGGCATCCCTTCCACGAGCTGGGTGATCCCCCTCACAATTTACACATTTTTGCCTTCTCCTGATGGCTCATTTTGCAATTTTTGTAGCGTGCCGTCCCGCGCATTTTACACATCGACTGGGCATTTGACAATAATTTGCGGTGTGCCCCAGTCTCTGACATCGATGGCACTGACTTGGTCCCAATCTGGATTTGTAACTCTCCACACTTACTCTAGTGTATAGTATTCCTCTCATGTTGTATATTTCCTCGGACTTTTCTCCGGGATTTAGGGTTACACAATAGGTAGAAAGTGGAATTAGGTCCCTTGTATCTGGATCTCTCTTTTTAAATTGGTGTACCATTTGTACGTCGAAACCATAATTAATAAGTTCAGTTTTGATGATGTCCTCTGGAGTTGTTGGTGGTAGCCCCTTGATTACCACCTTTAGCTTTTTGTCAACTGGGGTCTGGTGAGTGTAGAAGTTTATTTTCTCTCTCAAGAAGAAACTTCTCACCATTTCATAATCTTCCATGGTCTCAAGATGGTACTTTAGGCTGTCTCCGCGGAAGATCACTTTGAGTTCTCCTGTAATGAAGCTTTTTATCTTCTGGTTTAGTGCTAGGAAGTTCCCTATTTGGTAGGTTACAATTGGTGGTATCCTTGGAAGTGGGGGTCCTTGTTCTTCTGTTTCTTCTTCTTGTCCTGATTGTGACGCATCATCCATGTGCTCCTCTTGGTCTCCATCGCTTTCTTCGGAGTGGTCTGATAGAACTGCAAATCTGTTGTCCAACTTCATCTTCTCTCGAGAGTTTTGTCGGATTTCCTGTACCTCTCTTTGTTTATTTTGTGCTCGTCGTCTTCTGTCGTACACTGTTGTAAAGTTGAATCCTTCTTGCGGAACTTCGCCTTCTTGTCCTATACTAAACTGTTTTCCAGTAAATATAAATGCTTGTCTATTTGACTGTTCGTTCTGTTCTTGTGTTGTCAGTTGAGTATCCTGGTCGTTCTCTTCCTCCATCACCTCACTGTTTTGTTCTTCGTCGTCGGGTTGTTCTTCTCTCCTTACCCCTGACATGCCTATGGTGGGGGTGTTGCTCTTGTGCCTCGTTGTCACCGTTAGGATTCCCGGCAACAAGAGCAACCCTAAACCTCAGCGCCCGCGGGATACTACCCAGTGGATAGTCCCTGAGACACAAATTTCCCTAACAGCTAGGAGGGCAGTTAGATGTAGGTTATTGCCAGGCGTAGTTTCCTGTACCAAGTTTCCTGAATCAAGTCCGTCACACGTTAGCCAAGGTTGTTGTTCTATCTTGAGCGCTCGATAAACACGTCCGTTCGCTACGAGATATCAACTCGGAATGGGTAGCATGGTAAGTCGCAAGGTTGTGTATATGTTGCTCCGCTTGGAGAAGGTAGTATGGCGCGAGTTCATGCTCTTTGTATAAAAGCTAATACAGCGTGTGAAATGTACTTCAAACTTGTTTGATGTAACATAAGTATTTTAAAATTTGTTTCAAGGAACGGTAATAATTAAATTCGGTAGTATTTCTACCAGAAAATTGAGATTTTCATTTCAAGACGTTGTTATAATGCATCTCAATTTGTTTGGCGCATATATGCCAGAAAATCGTAATTAGCTAACCAAGCGGGTAGAGGGGAGGGGGACGGAGATGAGAATTGTTCGTTGTAGTCTAAATAACACGTCGTCATCAACTAACGGAATTGTTAGCTCACAACTGTCTGACCATTTCCAGGATAGCTGGTAGCAGGGGCGCCGGCTTTCAGAAATCCTCATGGGTGCTCATGCTCATTTGATGACTCAGTTGTTTTAAAAGAATTGGTAAAGTGTATGAACCGATTTTGAAAGGTTTTCATTGGCAGATGTTGATTTTGCAGGAAGTAGCTATTTTTCACCCTGGAAAGATTTAAGATTTCGTACCAAAAAAAAAAAAAACTTTCAAAAGTTTTAACGAAAACGAAGGAAGTCGTGGGCATCAGCTTGTCTTACGTAATAATGATAATCGTATCCAAATCCCTCCAGTAGATTACAAGTTATAAGACAGCTTAGCACAGCAAGATTTTACATTTTCTAAATTCTATTCCACGCCAATAAAATGGGTCCGGTCTTTTGGACGTGATTGGGAAGCAAACTTTTAGATTTTCAAGTTTATAATAATAGTTAATAGTTTGCTAATGATTTTGTACCCCTGGTAGAACTCATAATTTTATTATTACATCTGTTTTTAAGTCCGCTAGCAATTAGTACAGTGATACAAAGAAGAAGAAAAAAAATACTAGTAAGAAAATACTAGTTTCAACAATGAAGAACGGATACCTATCATAGTACAAATGATAAATTATAAATTAAACAATGTCTTCCACATTTTTCAGACTGACATTTTTTATTCGTGTAATATTTAAAAGCATTTTGCGATGAAGAATAAAACGATCCACATCAAAGTTATCAATATAGAACTGTATCACAAATCTGCTGCTTGCTCTATAAGAAATACTGTAGTTCCATGTTACTCAAATGTGACATATCATTTGTATTAAAGCGCTTGTTAATACAGCCTACGACTTTATCTAACACCTCAAAATATATATTTCGATAAAGTCAGCTGAAGTTTACTTGATAAATCATCTATCTTTTGAGAAAACCTTTATAATGTGCTTTACAGTATTAAAATTACTGACAGCTTTTAGCAGATGCAAAGAAATTTTTGATAAAGTTGTATTCAGAGCTTCGATAAGATAGAGAATTTCTATCAGAAATTTGATAGTAGAAAGAGATTCAAAAGACTGAAGAGTTTTTAAAAACCATTTTGCTTTCGCAAGGGCATTATCTTTTGACTTTTTTCTGTCGTTAAAAAAACTTAGCAGGTTACTATAATTGTTTAGAATAGTTTTCGATGAAGATATACAACACCATATTGCTGGGCAAACATGCCGCAGAGAATGGTTTTCAGCTTCCTCAACTGCCTATAGTAATTGAAAACAATCTTGGGGTATGGTTGAACCATGTACACAGGCAATAAACTTTCTTACTAACGCTAAAAAATCTCTTATTGCAAGCACTTTTTCCATTGAGTCTCGAACAATCAAGTGTAACGAATGAGCGACGCAATGCACGTGAATTGCTCTTGCTTCGACTGCTTTAACCCACAATTGAAGGCCAGTATGCGCTCGAATAACACTAGCAGCGCCATTTGTACATAGTCCCTTGCACATCTTGATATTTATGTCGAATCTTCTTCGTAAGTCATTGAAAATTTTAAACAAATTTTCGGATGTTGTGGATACCGCTTTATAGACTGATAATAGTTTCTTGTGTGGGGCGAAGCTGGAAGTCTGCATCTATGAAACATCAAGATATTGAAGATCACACAACTGGATTTCCGGGATTCCATATGAAGAGACACCAGTGGGTCAAAATAAAACGACTAAGAATAGGCCACGCCAAATACAATCCATGCTCTTATAAGTGGAGACTTCAGGATTCTCCTGTCTCTGACAGCGGAGCTCCTTCTCAGAGAGTGTGGAGTACAGCCCTCTTTGAAAGTAGGATGGAACATTTCATTATGTTTTCAGTGCTGCAACTTCTTCATGGCATAGCTGCAACAACTGGACATCGGTTTCTTAATGCTACCATCGTTCTAGTCGTTGTATGTATTGTATATATTTATCTGTATTACTTTAGTTGCTTAGCCATATGACAAATAACAGTTTCATGTATTTTAAGCGAAAACAGAATGTGACTTATTGACTATTTGAAATAACACTAGTTTCATCTACCATAATTGAGTATTAGACAGCATTTTGTACTGGTTTGATTATGCTAATCAAAGTTGTTAGTGATAACGTATGATAACCGTCTATATCCGCTGCGCTGGAACCATGACTTTAACTCGCAACATCCTGTTATAGCAGCTTCAAGAATCGAATGTAATTTGAATGTTCATCCTCGTGGCCCCTTAATGCTAGGACTCGGTTCATTAAAAAACGAAGAGTTGAAATAAATTTTAAGAAGACGGTTCTAGCTATTTTGGTATCTTCAAGTTTATTTTTTGATAATATGCAGTGTTCATTCACGCCACATTCTTAACGATCCTTATGCAATACACAAAAACAGTGAAGGTCAGAATATCAATACTTTTTTAATCATTTCTAAAGCTTTATTGCTTGATGAAAAAATCTACTTTGAGTGAATGCCATGGTGGAATCATGAAATCTCGATTTTTTTCGGCCCAGAAATGTCACTAGATATGATTTCTTTACAGATTGGTCGAAACACTTCATCTATATCTTCAATATAAAACAGCCAAGGAAAAATTGTCTACCACTGTGAAAACTGCTCCTTTTCTCATGAATTTGCAGAAATAACATTTTCTTGTCAGACTTGTCGAGTTGTACTGTGTTGAGAAGAGCTACTAGTGTAAGGTTGAGATTTTGGCACCTCACGATTTCTATCGACGAATTTATCCATCTAAGCAACCAATTTTCTGAAATAAACAGAATAACAACACGCGCTTTATTTACTAGGCTGCCAGAGCCGTGAGCCGCAGCAGCGGAGAACGGGAGTGGCGCGACGGAGGGCGGAGGCGTGTTGGTTTACGTGCTCGTCACAGATCATAGGGAGCGTGCATAAACCACATAGATCCATTTGGCCTCCTGTGGACTTCCCTACCCCCCACGTAGAGCTATGTGGCTTATGCCTCTACCGCTCCCCCATCCCCCCCACGTAGCTTTTTTCCCTTTTGATTCCAAAAGACATTATGTACTGTTTTCTCTTGTCAGACTATTGTAAATTACATAAGGAGGTAATTAATTGAGGGAAATAAATATTCACATGCTGTTGTGAGTTCTGTTCCTCACTTAAACTGTGAAAAATGTTATGAAAGGAAAGCTACGTGGCCTGGCTCGAAACCCCCCTCCCCCATGTAGCCCATCGTAGCCTTCCAGCCAACCCGTCTCCCCCCCCTTTTCCCTCGACCGAGCCACGTAGTTTGTGCACGCTCCCATACTTACCACTTACTAATTGGTGTTAGGTATTGTCCTTGGGTATGACACCCAGTCCTGCAAGCTCGTCGAGACGTCTAGCTCTGCCACGCGGCTGAAAGTCGATTACAGATTAATTTCGGTATCTATGTTCATGGGTGCTCTGCACCCACTACTTATTTCTCGTGGGTGCTGGAGCTCCCGAGCACCCACAGAGTCGGCGCCCCTGGCTGGTAGCGAATATTTGGCGACCAATATCAGGATACCTCACACAGGGATGGGATTTAATACTAAAAGTATATAAGAAATTATTATTAATAATAATTACACTAATACTAGAAAAGTGTAATTAGATGACTAGGAAAATTGTTACCAGAACATGCGATCCAGCGCAATTAAATTAAATTCAATTAATTCTCTTCAGTGTAATTGCATAATGTTTGTGGTAGGTCTGGATGTGTATGAATCTTTCTCCCATATGTCTCAGCTCCTACATGAGCAAGGTTATTAACCAAAATATTATAAAGTGTGTTTGTACTTTTTGTGGTCTTATGGCCCTGCCGCCTTCACCTGTGGTAAGTGATAGGATATTTTCCATATCCTATCTTATTTCTATAATATAAGTAACTAGCTCGTACCCGCAACTTCGTACGCGTGGATTAAGAATTGCCAGAATTGAATATAGAAAGTTTTTGGTAACGAAGGATTGGTCCCAAACAACACCGAGTCGGCATAATATAACTGTAAAGCTATCACTATATCATTCTACCGTCGAACCTGCCTCTTGAAGAGAATCAATTTCCAACATATTTCTGTCACCATTCGATAAGGTCTCAAAAATTCGTGACCACAACTGTTAGTCATACTGGAAAAAATGTCCTGTGCCCTTCATACAGATTTTCTTGTCAAATTCCATCAATATCGATATAGCCATATAGTCGTCAAAACGTATTTATAGTATTATTACTGCGGTTCACACACACACACACTGACTGCAAACAACCCCTGAGGAATCATTATAACGTAAAAAAGTGTACACCTACAGCATTGCAAGACTACCTACGATTTGCCTTACTTTGTAATACCTACAGTTTAACATTCAATCCGAATAACCTACGGCCCAGGCGTGACTCTTACGATCAATATTTTTTTTTTAAATCTTAGCCTCAACGGAGATTTGAACCGGAGACCACGATACAAACATTAGCAAGCAAGGGCGTTAACCATTGAGCTGCCTGACCGCTACACGGAAAAATAGTACAGAGACGTCCATATCCAACGCGTCTGTCTATCGACGTTCAGTAGTATTTCGAAATTATGAGACAACATGTATTATTCATACAGATAATTTTTCAACGAAATGTAGACAGTATTTTTCTCCTTGTTTCAAAGGATAAGTGTGCAAAGTTTAATCGAGATCGGATGAAAACTGTGGATTTGTATGAAGAACAAACAAAGAAACATACATACATTCATCTTTATATGTATAGATAAATTTTCACCCAAATGTAGACAGTATTTTTCTCCTTGTTTCAAAGGATAAGTGTGCAAAGTTTCATCGAGATCGGATGAAAACTGTGGATTTGTATGAAGAACAAACAAACAAACATACATACATTTATCTTTATATATATAGATATTTCTATTGACACCATTTCAATTTATTATTCTCGTATCACAAACATCAAAATACACAGTTAAATACATTGTGCAAATCAACAACCTTTAACACACTTAGCCCAGTACTTCGCAACCTCAATTGCATTGTGTGTTGCTTGAAACAGGTCTTCGTTGTTGCAGGATGATGGGCACATAGGGCACTCGAGTATATGATTCAGAGTTTGGTCTTCACCACATTCGCACTTAATACTGGTAGTATCAGTATAACCCCATTTCACTAGGTTTTCCTTGGACCTGCCCACTCCTGTTCGCAATCGATTTAAGGACCGCCAGACGTTCCAGTCCTCTGCATGAGCAGGTGGCAAGCGCTCTGCAACTGTCATTGATCCCGAGATGTTAGGAATCTTCATTTTCCACAACTGTACTCTTGCCGTTTCAGGTGACCCAATTAGTTCCCGTGATGTTCTCGGAAAGCTTTTCCTGGATTTGAGTCTCTGGGCTGGTGGTGTATGGCCGTGCAGTGGATGAGCGCTTTCCCGTTCTTCTTTGGTCCTCTCCATGTTCGCAGCCACTTCTCTCCCGATACTGGGTGGTGAAATACCTGAAAGCTGGTAAAGCCTATCAACTGGGGTAGGCTTTAAGGAACCTGTCACTAGCCTAAAGGTGTTATTGAGGGCTACATCCACTTTTTTGGTATGAGATGATGAGTACCTAACTGGGCATGCATATTCTGCAACAGAGTAACAAAGGGCCATTGCCGATGTACACTCTTTGGCAAAAAAATTGACTGTGCGCGCCTGAGTCTAAGTCCCTTGTTTCGCACAATGTGGCATCATTGCGCGTATTCAACTCAGCGCCATCTGTTATTCATTTCCTTAAGTCAGGCCTCGAACAAAGCAGGAAGACTCCGCCAGTTTGCTGCTTGCAACCGACGAGTAAGGAAGTAAGCGGTGCGATAGAGTGAGGAAGTGAGACGTGTTTACCTGCGCGAGTGTTAGTGGCAGCGAAGCGGACTCATCTCCAGACGACTATCAACAGTGCTAACTGCGGTCGTGTTATATTCACAGAACTTTTGGTGAATCAGCGGACAGTTATAGTATTTTTCATCTAGAGAAGACAACCTAACTGTGTCAATACATCCTTGGCTGAGCTCATCTCGTCGGACCCTTCTGCCGGAGGGCGAGAGGAAATGGCGGAAGCAAGTGATGGAATCGACCCGAGAAAAGAAGAGGCGTATACCGTGTACCAGAGTGACCAAGAGATGATGGAGACAGCGAGGAAGACAAAGGAGGCAAACCTAAACGACACCGACGAAGAAGAAAAGTACAATCTGAGGAAGAAACGTAAAGCTGCAGACAGGAGAAACGTCACGAAAGAGAAAATTGAAGAACCGATGATCACTGAGTCGATTCCTAGCAGAGGTAAGGAGGTAGCGTGCAGCCTAGCGACCCCACCTCAAACAAATCCCAGTAGAGCGTCAGGAGATGGAGGCCATCAGTTGAACACCTTATGTAACCATCTGACAACTAGTCAGGCAAGCCAAGTAAGAGAAGAAGCAGTCAAGCGGAATCCCCCCGCGCCGGCAATGCGGAAGAGGCTTTATAATGACCATGCAGAGGGTCCATATATGGTTATAATCGAGAACACATCAGACAGTGCTTCTCTACACCCAATTCAGCTGGGGAAAATTTTTTATAACAAGGTCACTGGGCTGAAACGACTCAATCAACTTGGGAAAAACAGAATGTCTATGGAATTTTTGAATGCCAACACTGCTAATGGCTTCGTTGAAAACAAGATGTTTCTTCAATCCTTGGGTCTGCAGGCTTATATACCGGCTAACCGAGTAGAACGGAAAGGGATAATCAAGTTTGTGCCTACGGACCTAGCAGAAGAAGAATTAAGGATTAACGCTGTTTCGTCGGCACCGATTATCGATATACGGCGATTTACCAAGAAAGTATTCAATGACGGCAAGGTGGAAACAGTTCCCCTGCAAACTGTGCTCATAACTTTTGATAGCCAATTCCTGCCAGAGGAAATCGAGATTTTCTACCTGAGATTCAAGGTGGCTCCCTACATATTTCCAGTAACGCAGTGCTTCAAATGCTATAGATTTGGTCATACGGCCAAATTCTGTAAAGGAAAAGAAAGATGTATGAAGTGTGGTGAAGAACACAACATATCCAGCTGCTCAAATGAGGTCCAAAAATGCGTAAACTGTGGAGGTGACCACAAAGCGAACGATAGGAAATGCCCCGAACGGAAGCGACAAGAAGAGGACAAAGCAAAAATGGCGACGGTAAACAAGAGGAGTATACAACAAAGTTACCAATACAAGGCAGCGGAATTCCCACCTATACAGAGTAAAAGGTACAGCGCGGTGACGATGCCACAGGGAATGAAGCAAATCAGGGAGCACTGCCAAAGTACCGTCAGTACTCCCAAGGAATCTATAGCGACCCAAACCGAAGAAGTAACCAGCAAAGAACAAACTAGTAGAGAGGCAGGAGAAGACATGGTTAATATAATAGTCAAAATAGTGGTCAAACTGCTGGCACAACAGATGAAAGGCAAGCTGGCAGCCACCACAGTGAAGAAAATTCAGGACGAAGCGTGTCGACAAGTACTTCAAGAAATTAAAGAAATGGGGCTAAGTGGAACCACATCGGAGGCTGCAAATCTGTTAATTAAAAATGGCTAGAAGGACTAAATTGACAGTGTTACAGTGGAACGCACGTAGCCTATTACCAAAATGGGACGAATTTCAAAGAACCATAACAGAACATAAGGCCGACCTAGTCCTTATATCGGAAACATGGCTGCGCAGCTCGTCGAACATAAACATCAAGAATTTTAGTGTGTTTCGGAAAGACAGAGATGATGGGCACGGGGGAGTTGCCATCTTGGTGGGAAGCCACATTAATTGCTCCGTGCGCAGATTAGCGGCACCAATTGCCAACGTAGAAATGCTCTCTGTCGAGCTCTCTTACGATGGACCTATCAAAGCGGCCACCGTCATATATAAACCACCTCAAGTCAACCTAAAGGAAGAAGATTGGTCGGCTGTATTCCATCAGCTGCCGGCAAATAGTGTGGTTGGAGGCGACTTCAACGCTCACCATTCGTTATGGCAAGATAGTTATGTAGACACGCAGGGAATCGAGCTCACCCATGCCATATCAGCCTCTTCATTTGCCGTTCTTAACAACAAACATGGAACTAGACTTGGTGCTCCTAGTCAGAGAAACTCTTCTCCAGATATTACTCTCATATCGATGAACCTAATGCATAGAGCGAAATGGGATCTGCTACCAGAGACTATCGGAAGTGATCACTGCGTCCTCAAATTATCATTAGATTGGAATCTCCCATCTGTCCGCCGGCACTCAAGCAGACGGTGGTTGTGTAACAGGGCTAACTGGGCTCGCTACGAAGGAAAGATCAGCACGCTGTTGGAGCAGTGGGAAGGTGCAACCGACGATATCCAATGTCGGTACAACGAATTTCAAAGAATAGTGGAGGCTGCTGCAGAAGAGGCGATACCAGAGGTTAAAACTCACACTAGAAGAGAGCTCACTAGAAAACCTTGGTGGAACAGTGACTGCTCACGAGCTGTCGCCAGGCGGCGCTTGGCTACCAGAATATATTTGCACGCCGCCACTCAGGAGAACTTGGTAGAACTCAAGAAAAGAACGGCTGAAGCACGAGATACCATTAGAAAGGCCAAACGAGAAGGCTGGAAGAAGACTCCGCCCGCCCATTGACGATTCTTCTTGGTAGTTCATCTATCATTCCCCACATTTCAGTAAAAAGCTACTGACAGATCTCGAAACAAGTAACGCATTTTCCTGTCCCTGGATTGACTGTAATATTAGGCAAGATATCGCCGACCATACCTCAATCGGACGAAATTCGGTTCCAGCTATACTTTTCTTAAATTCAGATCGTGAAACATATCGTTAAAGTTGTAATTAACAAGATTGCAATAAAGCGCAGTAAAAATGAGGTTCAGTTAGTTATACATTTTATTCCAAATGATTAGCGTAAAATTATAACGATATTTATTTATATGTTGATGTGGCTAATCAGTTGCAATAATGCAACACATAATGGGGTGTGTGGTCCGAGAAGTGGGTGTAAATGTTCAAAGATCCAGAGTTTTTGGTTCTACAAAACTATTGAAACGATTATAAAGAGATTATTTCGGATAATTGTCTAATGCCAGTTGAATGTAACTGACTTCCGAGGCAGGATAAGGTTGTTTACCCACTACACGAGCCGTCTGTGAAAATGAGCTCCGTTTGCTAGTGGCTAACCATCTAGTCTTGTAAACGCGTAGTCCTCGGTTCGAGTCTAGGTTTTCCAATTATTTTTTTTTGCATTTATTTTAAACAAGTCGAACCTACAACTGCGTTATGCGTAAAATATAACATCGACTCTTACCTGCTTGCTTCAGGACATAACATACTTAAGGAAAGGCTCATAACTGAGTGCTTCTTAATAAACTGCACACGTAACTATGAAAGCTTTCACAGAGGTAACACTGAAAGAAATCTTCTCGGGCTTCAACATCGTCGAAATAGTGTCGTGTGGTTACGTTAGGTGGACTATAACGAGTTCGCACCATCGTCAAGGAGACGAAAAACTAAATAATATTACTATACCAATTTCTTCTTCTTATGCGTCTGGATTTACGATTCGTCGACTTCTAAGTCATTAAAGGTGGGAAGGGAAGGGAATGGAGACAAGGAATGGGAAGGAATTCGGACCATGGGTTTACGAAGAAATAATCCCGCCATTCACACGAAGTGACTTGGAGAAACGAAGGAAAATCCAAATCTGGATAGCCGGATAGGAATTCAAACCCGCTTCCTCTCGAATGCGGAGCAATAGCGTTAACACTCAGCCATTAGGTTCAGTTTTTCAATATATTTCGTATTTGGTCTATGATGCCGTCTATAAAATTATTTTAAAAAATCTATTGAAAAGTTAAAAATCGTAAATTAAAATATATGTGCAGAAGTGAGTTCATCTGATGAGAGCAGGGATATCAAAAAAATCTCTGAAATCAGAAACGCAATTCAAATTTCATTTTCTCTCTCTCTACTCTTTTCGCCCCTCTCTCTCTTTTTTAATTTTTTTTGCTAGGGCTTTACGACTCGTCGACAGCAAGGTCATTAGAGGCGGGATCGGATTGGGGCAAGAAACGGACAGGAACTCGGCCATGGCCTTTTCAAGGAAGCATCCGGGCGTTCGCCTGGAGTGACTTGGGGAAATCATGGAAAACCCAGATCTGGATGCCCGGACGGGGATTCAAACCCGCGTCCTCCCGAATACGAGGCCAGAACGTTAACCGTTCACGCACCACACCCGGTACTTTTTTTAATTTTTAGCAGCTATCAAATTCAAAGTGAATATAAGCTCCCTCTTATATGGAAGATATTGTCATATTAATCCCGTTGTTTAATGAAGTAGTATTAAACCAAAAATGACGAGCAAAATTGATCGGTTTGCTGTAACCAAATAGGTAACATTTCAGTCTTTTCGTAGAAATGTTAAAAAAAAAAAAAAATCCAATTCACATTCTACTTGAGCAAAGAAAGACCTCAAACCGGATGCTAAAACTACAAAAATTTGCAGTCTCAATAAAATGTGGTAAAATAAGAAATTTCAATGTAGTTATGATGTAATTCTCTATAATATTTTCTCTTTTTTTTTCAAGTATGTCTTTCAGTAAAGATTAAGAGGTAGTTGGAATGAAATTATCACGCTGAGCAATAACACAGCTAATTGTTACAAAATTTTATAAATCGGCAGTACTACTCTCCGCAGCTAGAGTGTAATTCTAAAATATCGTAGTAGACGGAAACGTAGTGTTTACAAAGCGTATAATACTGGTTTCCTTGTTTCTTGCCACACTGACATTCCCGCACTGAATTTCAATTGTATGCCTCAGTTTTCCTCCTACAATGTTCTGATTGAATGCCTATAAGACTTTGCAATATTTAAACGTTCAAAAGAAATTGTTGCTTGTCATTCTGAGACAGACATTATAATGTAAATTCTTTGGGTTGGAATAAAATATACAGTAGCTACAGTTTGAATTTTGGAAAAACCGTGCCGCAAGAGAATCAATTCTTATCACCGATCAAGAAAAACAAAGTTACTTTCATAGCGTTTGTTGATTTAGAAAAAAAGCTTTTGGTAATGTAAGGCGGGACAAAATGTTCAAAATTTAAAAAAAAGTCAGGTCTTACGTATCGAGATAGAAAAATATTTTATAATTGATATAAGAATCAAGTGGCTATAATAAAAGTAGAGAATCATGAGAGTCACCAATCAGTTGAAAAGTGTATCAGATATGGTGCAGTTCATCCATACTAATATTCAACTTATATGTGGAGGAAGCTATAAATGAAGTAAAAGAGGAATTTGACTGTGGCTTCATGAAAAAGTAGTTTCAAATATTGACCAAGGAACCAGAGAGAACTTTTTAAAACTGTATGTATGGAGCATAGCACCTTATGGTAACGAAGTATGGACTTCAGGAATGCCTGAACGAAGGAAAATTGAAGCATTCGAAATGTGGTGCTATAGGAGGATGCTGAAAATTAAGTGGACAGTTAAACCACGAAATTAATATGTTTTGGAAATGATGGCTGACGAAAGAAGTTTGTGGAAGAATCGTAAACAAAGAAGAAACAGATTCGTGGGTGGTTTTTTTAATACATTTGGGATTGGTTATGTATGAAGCAGATAACGGTGGACGTGTTTTAAGAGAGGTGTTTTGAGATGAAGGGGATAGTGCAATATAAGAAGGGATGGTGGTTTGTATCAAACCAATCGAGAGACTGACGACAGTAAAATAAGAGATTAAATAAGACAGAAGGTGCCGGCCGATTGAGATCTGCTTCCCCGAAACACATCGATGGGGCCGACAACTTAACGTCCAAATCCGGCGGACGAGTCACTGTCAGAAGTTCCATACGCGCTACAGAGAGGACTTTCGTGCACCATCTGATAATTAGTATAATGCACCGCCACCGAAACATGTCCTAGTTCTAAAAAGTTCTTCAACCACCGGAGCTCAAATCAAGTGACGCCGTATCTGACGCCGCGCATCATCACGGAGCTATAATGACCCGAAACGAGGAAGTTGGCTATAGAAGAGTAGCATTTAAAAATCAACCTTTCACCTCCGTCACATGCTGTTTGGTGCAGACGCGTAAATTCCAATTGAGGTAGCTGACTCAATCTCATACCACTGCGGCGCAAGACAATCTTCTTATATCTATCACCTTAGTAATATATGAATTTTATGAGCGGAACAGAATATAAAGCATCCGGCATCTTTAATTCCTTTAATTTATAGCTGCTAAAAATAGAAAAAAAGGGAGAGGGGTTGAAAATGAGAAAGAGAGACAGAAAAACATAAATTTGAATTGCGTTTCTGATTTCAGAGATTGTTTTGGAAACTCACCCTCTCATCAAATTATCTCACTTCTACCGACATTTTATCATTTACGATTATTAACTTTGCTTTAAGTAAATTTTTAAATAATTTTGTGGATGTAATCGTAGACCAAATTCGACTAGTAATGAAAAAGTGAAGCTAATGGTGTCGCATTCGGGAGGAGACGGCTTCGAATACCTCCATCTATCGAGATTTGGGTTTTCTTTGGTTTCCCCAAATCACTCTAGGCAAATGGTGGTATAGTTCCTTTAAAAAGCCAAGGCCGAATTTCTTCCAGTTCCTTTTCTGCAGTCCTTCCCCGCCTCTAACGACCTCGACGTTAACGAAACGTAATGCCATAAGAAGGAAAAAAATTGAATGGGAAGGAGTCATTGTTAGTCCGGTTAATGCAAGCTGCGACCACAACAACATACTACTACTACAGCTACTGTAAAACACTGAAAAAACTCAGAAGTTCAGTTCAGAACCGTAGAAGACGAAATGTAAGCAAGGAAGCAAGCATTGTTCACGACAGAGCTGGTCCACACGTTGCTCATCACACTGTCGCTCTTCTGCAAAACTTTGGTTGGAAAATAATCACCCACCCACCATACAATTGTGAGACTTGGCCCACAGTGACTACCACCTTTTCCTAAGCTGCGAAAATATTTGACCGACTTAGATATTAAAGATGAAGTTCAATGCTTGCTCAAAGACATGAGGCGAGCATACATTCTTTTTCCTTTTTTGCTTATGGTTTTACGCGTTGTCGATATCGAGGTCATTAGAGGCGTGAAAGGAGTTGTAGCAAGGATTTCTCGAATGGCCTTTTAAAGGAACCTCTCCTGTGTTGGGGAAATCATTGAAACCCAAATCTGGATGGCTGGACGAGGATTCGAACCAGCAACCTCCCGAATGAGAGGCCAGCGCGTCAGCGCTTATTCCACCACGCTCCATTATTTTTATAAACTGTCACTGCATCTACAAAAATGCGTGTGCCGAATTGTGAAGATGCAGAAAAATAGATGATTGCTCAATCGTTCCAAAAGAGCCGATCGTGATAAATTATTACGTGTTATTCAGTGTTATAAAGGTATTCTTCTTGGCCGAAAGAAACAGGAAAGTTGGCACTTACTTCCTGTTAGACGTTGCCACAACTACTTCTTCCGGTGTTGCCACGATTTCTGACGTCTGGCAGTGCTGTGGTAATTTCCTATTCAAGGAAACGTATCTTACAGCTAGGCGGTATCAAGAGAACAGACACTATTGCCGAAATAGAAATTTACTTTCCTTCCCCGTCTATCTATCATTATTTTTATTTGACTGATTATTTCTGTTATAACAGTTTGATTCTTTATATAGATCATCATTAACTATTCAACTTCAAATGTTGTATCTTTATATATATATATATATATGTTTACTTTTATTATATAATGGACGAGGTAGGTTTCAGCGTAAGGCAAAGTAGCTGAACGGATGAGCATTGCCCTGCGGAGGTGACGATACTGGGTTCGTTCCCACCTCAAGTTGAGTATTTTTATATTGACTATCCCCATCTCACTTTACATATCATATATGTAAAAGTGAACATTATTATATTTTACATCAAATTGTTTAAAAACAAACTCCTATGAAAATATTTTTTGATTAGTTCGTAGGCCACATTGGCGGTTAAAGGTGTGTTTGTGGAATTTAAAATATTGTTCATCCAAAATATAATGTGACTTTTAATTTACGCTGAGCTTTCCTATTTTTTAGGTGAAAGACACACACTTCAGTTTTTAAAGGGTTAGGTCTTAAGTGATTTTCCCTATAATAGCTTGATAGGCCTTCAAGGGCAGCAGACCGAGCGTGGTGGTGTAACGGTTAGCGTTCTCGCCTCGCATTCGGGAGGACGCCGGTTCAAATCCCCGTCCGGGCATCCAGATTTGGGTTTTCCATGGTTCTCAAATCACTCCAGGCCAATGGCGGGATGCTTCCTTCAAAAGGCCATGGCCGAATTCCTTCCCATTTCTTGCCCCCATCCTTTCCGTCTCTAAAGACCTCGCTGTTAAGAGAAGTTAAGTAATTAAAAAAAAGAGCAGAAAGCAAATCTCTTTCTACAACTTCAAGCTTTGTGCTCTGTAAGACTAGAGCTAGGTCATCAGTTTACACGAAGCTCCTGGTAGCTAGATGTAATGGCTGATCGTTTGTATAAATGTTGAAAAGGATTACGGCCAGTACACTACCTTGAGGCATACCATTCTTTTGTACCCTCCATCGAATGCGCTGTCCTTGAATGTCAACGAAAAACCTACGATTCTGAAGAAGAGTAGCGATGAGCTTGGTTAATCTGGTGGCCTTTGTCATATTGTAGACCTTGTCAAGTAATAGTTGGTAGTTAACAGTATCGTATGCTGCTGACAGGTCCACAAAGACCACGGCCGTGGCCTTACGGTCTCAAATCCATCCTCTACAAACTGTGTTAGGTTCAGCAGTTGCCCAGTACAACTTTTGCCAGGACGAAAGCCAGCTTGTTGTGGAATAAGTTTTGGATCAATCACAGGCTGGATACGATTCAGAATTAATCGTTCAAATGTTTTGTAGAGATGCCCCAAGAGTGCTATGGTTCTAAAATCTTTAGAATGTTTCCTTCTTTTCCAGATTGCAGCAGCGCAATGACTGTCGTCCTCCACCACACCTTCGGAATTTGATATGAGCTCATACATTTGTTAAAAGGCTGTAGAACCCATTCTTTGGTTTTACATCCGAAGTTCTTAATTTGTTCTGATCATATGTCATTGAGTCCTGCCGACTTTCCTGTTTTGCACTCATAAATGACCTTTTCCAACTTTTACGTACTAAAGGGCTCAATGAGGTTGTTCATCTCTTCCTAACTGTTTCTGTACGTTTTTCTTTGTTTTTTAGATGGTCAACTTTTATGAGTTTCCTTCCCGTTCATGAGTAGCTGATGTGCAATTTGGTTTGCGTTTATATTGGAATGTCCAGTGACCTTCGATGGTTCATTGTTGAGACGTTTTAGAAGTCTCCATGCCTTTTGACTATCTCTTTTCTGGTTCAGCTCTTCTAATGTTTTAATCCAGTGGTCTCTTTTTGCTGCACTTAGAGATGAGATAAGTTGATTACCAGCTTCTACTGTCTTTTCGCCAAAAGGATCATCTTGGAAAAGTGATTTATAAACCATTAACTGAGCAGCTAGATCTGAGGTGAGACCCGGAATATATGATGATCGGCAACCACGGGGAATGGATCTTCTGGAGCATTTTTTCACAGTTGCAGTGAATGTGTCAAATGAATCTGGTGTTGGTTCAATAGTAGACACAGCAGCATCCAATATTTCTGTGAACATGGATCAGTCAGCTCTCTTGAAGTTATACCTCCTGCGGAAAGGAACTCTGTGGGTCTCACTGTCGCAATTAACACTTCACACATTATTGGCCTGTGCTGAGTGTTTGGTATTGGGCTACAGACAGACTTCACACATTGCTGGCTGATGTGATTACTGCTGAATATTAGATCAGGGTACTTATAGAAACATAAATAAGAAACTATTTCCAAAACATCCCCGCCACAACTTTCTTTTGTGAAATTGATGCAGAATGAGCATGTATTCAGTATTTCCTGATCAAGCATTGCATTAGGTTTAAGAACGCAAGTGGCGTAGCAGTCTATGCCTAACTGGTCCTGCAGAATTGGCATACTTCAACCAAGCTGTTAGATAATAGATTAAAAAAATTGTTATGACCTATACGTGATAGTTGTGTATTACTGTTATAAAGTTTTTGATAATGAAATAAGAGTAGGCACATTTACTTATGAACAGGAAACAACCATGAAGATTCGTGTGACATTGTGACCGCAACTCTGTTTTACCCAGGAAGTTCCTGTTTTACAGACAAAAATTGAAAATGTGGTAGCTATCGTACTCATGGTTGAAAAATTTGTTTCCTTAATTATCAGATGAATATTTCATTTTCAATCGATCTGATATAGAAGTCACTCCAGCAACGAAATACAGAAATTTTAACAACATTTAAGTTTTGGAGACTTTGAACGCAGTTTGGTTTTGATCAAACGTGATGTTTAATTGAAATATGAAAGCTAAATACTCCATTCCTTCATCTCCTCATACACATAAGAATATCACCAGAAGTAATCAACGTGTGCATAACGCTCAGCGTCCCCAGTATCCTCTTCACGCATTACACACTATATAAGCAACATCAGCACTTAACTGATATAGCACAAATTACACATTGTTACCCTGATGCAACTAACAACAAGCTATGTGACCTGTCAGCTGGTACATTTGTCACACATCTACACACTAACAACAGATCAATTAAAGTTGTGGGCAAGTATTAGCAAGAAAACGATGCCACAAAATTCTAATTACAACAATAATCTATTTTCTATTAACTTTGCCAGGCATGCGTTGCAATGCCTATTTTTCTTTCCAAGTTTGAACACATAAGTAAAGCAGACACATTTACATGTACAAAATAAATGAAAACCAACGGTTATTGTGTATAAATTAAGTTTGGAAACGTTTATCCTAGTGCTTTGGGATAAACAATGTTTTTGGCCTTTCTGTCTTCTGCAAAAGCGGAGTACCCAGTGTTGATTGGGGGATGGATATGAAAGTTCTTCTGTTTTATCGAATTGTCCTGTTGATAGGATTGTAATAATAATTCTGCATCACCATCCTCTTTGGCAGCTTTTCCTACCGCTTTGAAGAAATGTGCCTAACACGGAAAAGTTGCACTTGTAAACTTATCTTAAAACATGTTAAGGGGGGAGAGTGGGTACAGCTTTGTAAACTAAATGTGAACATAGTTTTTCACTTATTTTAAAGCATATGTGCGCAAAGTTCCTTCGAGATCGGCTAGTTGGCTCTGGTGGTCATGTCGTAGCAATCGATGAGCTATTGGCCAGGAATTACTTCTTATCGAATTTGTATCTTCTGCTAATTGCACGTGAACGTGATGAACAAATCTGGTGTGTTTTACTTTTGGCTGTTAATCCAGATTTTTCTTCAGATCTAGGTTTTTTCCAATTGGAAACATTCAACTGAGTTATTTTCATTCCGGGAACATGACGAACAAAACAAAAAAAAATTCTCATATTTATCATTCGAATCGTGAGTTATGGTTTTGAGTTCGTACAAAAATTTCATAGAAAAAAAAAAACACATTTAGTTTTATCGGAATTTTATAATTTTTCGGCCAACTTTTCCAATTTTTCTTTCGCTAGAACCTTATTCGGACTATTACAAATATAAAAAAATTAGCAAAATCGGTCGAGCCGTTCTCAAGTGATGCGCTTAGGAACGAACAACATTTAATTTTTATTTATATAGATTTTATGCCCACTTTTGCAGCAGGTACAAATCTTGGAAACCTATTGAAAAGTATATTTCATCAATTATGAATCTTACATATAAGATTCCAAGGAAGACGAAGTCAGAGACTGATATAGAAACTTCATATCAAACTGACACGTTTCCCTGATGAGAGATCAAAAAACATTTTAAGGCCCTTTTAGACGACCCGTCCCCGATCACCTTGTCCCGTTCCCGTTCTCACCCTGTCGACAGAGTGTTGCATTTAGACGGCGCGTCGGCAGGCCCGATCTTGGTGTTACCGCTCTAGCATCCTACCACCATGCGTGTATCCGTCTTGCTCTGAAATCTGTACATTCCATTTAGTAGTAATACTGTACAAGTAATAAAATTAGTTAGTTACAAATTTTGTTAATTTTATAATATATAAATTAAATATGTATGGCCATATAATTATTAAAAAAAACACAAATTCTTGGTGTAAGCCTTACTGCTTGTCATTTTGTGAAAAGCCTAAGAAAAAGAAAAAGACGTGTGCCAAGCAATTATATTTGCAGAGGCGTACGTTTAGCCACATTAGACTCTTAAATGCCTTGGTTGCTGAAGATTTTCGGAATTTCTTGCAGATGACACCTGAAGTGCCTGATTTCTCGCGTCCTGGTATGCGAGGCTATGTTTGCGAACCATACTTTATTATAAAGTATCATACTTTATTTTTAGCCGTTATACTTTTTCCTACAAGTAAAGTTTTCGAAAATACTTTATTTCAAATAAAGTATACAATACATGTAACTGAACGTTGCTATGCTAGTTACACAACCTCCTGCAAGAAAAAGTGCCTATCCGCCAGGGGTTTTTTGTCCGCTCGCATCCTTTGATCTATGTACTTACCGCTTCGGAGACGAGACAATAATAGTGGACCATTACAAAGGTCCCTTTAGACGACCCGACCTGGGCTCCCTAAATCGTGGACACGCCTCTTCGGCCCTGAAATCGGGACGTATAATGTGAGCTCCTGGTCACGTTTTAGAGGCGAGACCCGGCAGGGAGATCGGGTGAAAATTCCGTCCGATTTAGGGTGAAAAGGTGAGAATAAAGTCGGGCCTCCACCATACTGCTCTGAAAACTGGCCGTGTAAGGCCTCGCCCGGTTGTGCTCACACTGTCTGGTTACCCGTTTTCTTTTTCTGTTGACTAGTACATTGATATTATTTTGAGATGGATGCATCCGATAATCAAATAAAAGAAGTTTTAACAGAGTTGCTGGAGGTGTGCAAGACCCACAAATGTTTATGGGACACTTCACATAGGGTTGCCAACTTATTCAGTAAAAAATAAAGTATATTTGTCTTTTGAAGATGAAAATAACAAGTATATAAAAGAAAAAAAAATTAAATTTATTTATTTATTGCCTCAAATACATTTATTTTCGGGGTTACAGGACTAGCTATTAACTCACTTTTAAATTTAATGACGCTCTGTTTCTCCCTTCTTATCATCTTGCATTTATTTCGTTTCATCATAAGCACTAACATGTCGTTTGAAAATTAATTGAAATGTATAGTTTCCCAAAAATAAATTATTCCCATATACTTTATGGTTAGGATAACGTATACCGACCAAACCAAAAATAAAGCATGATAATTTATGTTTGTATTAAAGTAAGGTTAACAACCCTAAGCCTCTGACCAGTGCGTCATATTTTAACATTATATTACAACTTAATCATCGCACTCGTAATTTTTTCGAGCAAGTTCAAACATATATCGTCTGTCTATCCAGACCAATCTATGTATCAATTCTGTTATGCTTTCTTAATATTTTATACCAGTGACATCAGAGATAAGATTAGGGAAATAAGGTGTCGTACTGATGCTTATATGAATTCTTTCTTCCCTCGTTCCATTCCATGAGTTTTGCCATGGTCAAATTGGAAACTTTGATTTTTCTAGCCTTGGTTTAGTAAATGCTTTGTTAACCATGCCACAAGTATTTTCATGTGGGCTCTTGTCAAAACACTGAGTCTGTAGGGTTGAGAAACAGGCTTGAAAAAATTACAGGCTGATTGGTTTGACATCAGTGGAGAGATTAACATGTAATCACTTCAAAAATGTCTGTAGGGAAAGAAACTGGATTTCACATCTGCAACTTTTCATTAGGCAATGATATTCATGTGAATGTAATTTAGTGGTCATATTTCAGATAAAATATGCCTTAGCAATAGGATAGAAATACACAAAGTTCATCGAGGTTGTAGACACATACATTAGGAAATCACTTATTTGAGTTTAAAACATTAGTTGGATTCTCGCTTTGTTTCATCGCACATAACTTAATAAATTAAAATAATGGTGGTGTGACAGAAATTCGCGAGTTATCATTAACGATTAATTATATTGGAATCCCACATTACTTACGCTTATTTGCTCTTGTTATTCTGGGTTGGAATGCATAGAGTTATTTTTTGTGCAAAGCACCCTCTGCCAATTTCGAATATCAGAACTGCATTGCATAGGTGTGAATTTGAGCTATGCCAGGAATTCCATGGTTCATTATCACGTTTTAAACGTAAAAGTTACGCTTTCACGTGGTCTATTTTTTAATTAAATACAAAGACTCAAGCAGTTTTTCTGTTCACCCAGAATTAAAACAAAATTTTCGATTTTCGTTTTGAAAACACGAGCGATTGGGCTACCATAAATGATTCTTAGATTTGTACTACGAAAACTGACATATAATAATTATTCTCATCTCGTAATAATTTCTTCTTGAACCAAAGTGAATGCTGAAATATTTCTATGTATCCTGCTGGAGCGGTTTCGCAGTGCAATGGGTATATGGCGCAACCCGAATTCCTTATCGATAGCAGGACACCTGAACAAATACACACGAAATTCGCTGGAAACCTGAGACTCTGTAAAAAATTCTGCAATCACACGAACGCTGTGTTGGACGCCCTACTTTCTTTGTTCGCCAGCCAGACACCCAGCTATCCTTTCATAATGGTGGATGAATAGTGTGCTTCCTTTGGCAAACAAACACCAGTCAAGCTGTTTCGCACTGTAATGGAGTCATTTCGTAACCTGTCGGACTCCCGGGCAACACGCGAGTGGCTTCGCAAACATCGAAATATTTCACGCATATTGGTAAATCCGCGCCATCTAGCGACAAGTGACTACTACGCTCTGCCTTGTGGTGCCAACTGGTGAAAGTTATGCAAGGCGGACGCCCGATACCTCGGCTGAGCAAGTCGACACCTGTCGCAACGTCTAATGGAGCGCATACCAGATCGCGCATTCCAGAACAGAAATTCACCTAGCACACCCTCGGACCGAATTCCAGAGTGCTGACGTCACGCGCGTTTTGAGGAAATAGTTGCAGGCGAGCGCTTAATGCCTGAGCAAATACCTTCACCGAGCGCACCTGTGTAAACACGCCTCAGGCGGCAGAATTCCCACCGCTAGCTTTCACTCTCCTGGGGAAGTGAAATGTCTGCGCACAAAGAAATTAAGCCCTTGGGAGATGCTGCCATCTGGACGGCCGGTCAAGGAACTAGCACGGCTACGCATGCGCAAATTGAGGTTTGTTCTGTCACCTAGCTATGCCCCATGTAGTCTGATTGGCTGATTCAATAGCCAGCCAAGCCGTCATTGGAGGGGAGGGGGGGGGAGGGGAGGGGAGGGGAGGGAAGTACCCCCACCACCTGCCTTATGACGTCATATAACGGGATATGTTCCAGCTTCGGTGTCCCCCCACTACTGTGATGCAATAGTAAAACTCGCAGTGCAGATACTGCAATTCGCAAATAATTTATTTTGAGGATCCCTTCTTATCCAGTTATGTTTTCTCCCACAAATCTTTATATTTTTGTAATTGTTTAGGTTTACTTCCTTTGGAGTTACTGGTGTATCACCCATCACCCTCCCAAACAGAATCTGAATTACTTGCCTTTTTTAACAATGTAAAAGAAAAATAATGCAGTTTAGAACTTCAACCTCAAAACGACGAGAAACAGAAGAAATCATAAATTTTCCATTTGCCAATCCACCGTTCGGTTCAGAAATAGCGACGAGCGGACATGAGTCGACTGGAGAACAAAAATATGAACGGTCCGCTGTTATAACCTTGACTCCGAAGCCGTAAGTACACTGATAAAAGGATGCGAGCGAACAAAAATTTCATGGCTGTTAGGCACTTTTTCTTGCAGGAGGTTGTGGAACTAGCATAAGAATGTTTAGTTACTTTATTCCAAATAAAGTATTTTTCGCATTGTTGTTGAAAGGAAAAAGTGTAATTCATAAATCAAAAATGATAGTTTATAAACAAGTATGGTTGACAACGCTAAACTCACATGCTCTCTATCATAGTAAAGACGCGAGAAATAAGGCATTTCAGGTGTCATCCGCTAGAAATTCCGGAAATCTTCACCATCCAACGCATCTAAGAGTCATGTGACCGAACGTATGCCTTTGTAAATATAATTGTTTGGCACACGTCTTTTTCCTAGGCTTTTCGCACAATTTCATGCAGGCAGGGTTACACCAAGAATTTGTTGTTTTGATAAATATAGGCCATGTATATTTAATTTAAATATTAGAAAATTAACAAAATTTGGAAACTAATTGTAATATTAGTATTACTATTAAATGGAACGTACAAATTTCAGAGCAAGATGGATATACGCGTGGTGGCAGGCCGCTAGTGCGGTATAGAGGTGGGCAAAGTGATTCACTAAAAAGAGTGGTGCCTATTTGATCACTCTATGAAAAGAACTAGTTCTTTTCAACGGTTCACTAGTTCACTAGCTCAGTTTAAACAAACAGTTAAATCCATTTTGAGTGTAGTATCTGTTCGTATTATTTACATTTACACTGTTTTCTTAGGTTAATCTCAGATCGATTATTTGCATTTATTATTGTATTTATTCCGAAACATGTTTGTTTCTTAAATACTACCGGATTACTTTCAAGCAGAAAAGGCCATTTCAAAGCGTCAATGAAATATTGTTCGAATTGCTGAGAATATTTGAGAGATAGTTTGAGCATAGTTAGTTTTACATTAATTTATTTACAAACACAAACACTTGAATCCTAATACAGATGAAAAACTTAACAGAACAAATAGCATACTGCTTACCGGGGAGAGAGAGAAAGAGAAGCGGAGCAGAACGCCAGATTCGAAAAAACTAGCTCCCCAGTGGCACTGCTCCGCGCTAGTGATGCTCGATATACATCGGAAACATCGATTTTTACTAAGCGGTGAATCGAATCAAGCGATGCATCGCTTACTCTGGATGTTTAATAATGCATCGATGTATTTCATATGATAAATCGGAAGAACTCACACGTTTTTTCGAAGCGATAGGATTAGTTTTAAGCAAAACAAAAACAGGAAATTCTACCACTATACTTTTTTTTTTGTTACCTACAAAACCACATTACATTTTTTCTTTTAACTAAGATAAAACAACAAAAACTACAATTTACTTGAAACGTCTCGCAACTGTAGGGTGGGCCTCAATGATACGATATTCGCATAGACTTGTCTTTATAGTGTGCAGGCTTTGCCTGTTCTATGAGCTCATAAAAAGTAAACAAAATAATGACAGACAGGTTAACTGGAAGCTGTATCTGCGGATAAATATTAAACCAGCAGTAAAATAATCCCTTTAGAGCACTCCATACTTTCAAAACGCAAAGCAATTGTGACTTTTAAACCCTTAGTGATGGAAGTATATAAGCTCATCCTGAAAGAAATCAATAACAGATGGGGGCTATCGAACAAGTTTTGTCTTTAGCTATCGCGACTTTGTTGAACCCATGACTCAAATAACTACATTTTGATGAGCTGATGGCTTGTGCAAATGCTGTTCAGAAGATCAAAGCTATGATGAAGAGGGAGCTGGAGGGAAAGCGAACAGAATCGGATTCAGATAGTTTGGACAAAACATTGGAGGTGTGAGAGGAGACTTTCCCGGCGTACTGATGCAATAAAATCCTCAGTTGAAGCGGTGACAGTCAGCTTGCAACAGCTACAAGATACTTGATTTTTTATTTATCTGCTTAACGTCTCTCTAACAGCGAGGTCTTTAGAGACGGAAGATACTTGATGAAGACAACTGAGCCAGCTGTCGAAACGTCGTGTTTCTACAACACCATCCTTTGGACTGATCATCACAAACTAGATCATCGAAACTGGAAATCAAACAGGACCGAAGAAAGTGTTTCAGATGAGCGTACTGTCTACTTGAGGACCCCGGCTGGCCGGCTTGATAAAAATCCGTTAGAAGTATGGTACAATTATAAACAACAGATTCCAAAATTGTACAAAATAGCTTATAAATATTAATCTGTGCTCAGTTCAATCAGTAAGACTTCTATCGAAAGCTGCATAACCTTTAAATCAACAATGGAATAGAATACAAGGAAGACGGATTAGTAAAATATAATTAACGCAAATTTTAGAGAAGTAATATTGAGATTTCTAAATTCGAATTAGTTTAGAATATAAATTATTGCATCTCTTTCAGTGTTTCCTCGCTTTACTTGTACATATTCTGTCTATGTATTCGGATTTCTAATTTAGAAATCCCAGACATTTCAAAAATGCCTTTTGTAAAAGACTAATTGAAAATATGATTCCAATAAATATCTCATTTTTCTACTTTCCTAATATTTATTAACTAATAACATAAATGTATCGATATTTATATTCGATGCATCGAAAATATCGATGCAAAGTTTCGATGCATCAGTAGTGGTCTATTTTATGCGACGGCCATCAAAGGATGCCGCCATTCGTAAATCATCAAGCTGTCAAAAAGCTGTCAAAAAGGTGTGAAAAGGCCATTAATCATCTGGACCAACCACGTCACAGCAGAACCCCAACCCAAAGGGGTCGCCACCTGGTATTGAATCGTCTTAATGGTATCATAAATTATATGGTAATGATAATAATGTGCAAATGAGACTGGTGCCACGTTCCACTTCTTAACCTGACTAAGGGATCGTCTTATGGAAGCGTGTGTGAGCTCTGATCGCAAATCGTCGTAATGGAGTAAATAATAATATGCTAGTGAGGGCGGCACCACCTCTAAGCCTCAAAGAAGTTGCAGCCTGTGTTTTCCCCCTACCCCTCCCAAAGGGTTCGCTGCGTGGGTTACGTAATAATTTCCTGCAATTGCAAGACCCTACCGTGAGGGCACAAATCTGTACCTAGGTGAATGTGTATGAATGTTTTGCAAATAATTTTTGAGTGAAGGGGAAATATACTGTTTATCTAGTTTGTAAATATATGCAGTGCACTGCTTAGGTTCCTGCAAAAACATGTATTCCGGTACAGTTAAAAAAAAAAAAAAAAAAAAAAAAAAAAAAAAAAAAAAAATCCAATGCTGTACATATTGTAAAAAAACAATTTATGGAAAGTTAAAATTTATTCACAAATTCATCGCTTTTGTAAAAACAAATAGTATTATCACGATATTGTACTTAAATCAGTTGATTATGATTGAAATGCAGTCTCATATTCGCCTATTCCTCTTAGGCAGGTGGTCGTGGGTTCACAGTTCTAAAACATGTAAAACTAAATTTAATTTTTAAACAGTGTTACGACATATCAAATTACAAGTAAATTTTCTGCCAAGTACAGAGAAATTTACTCCATGAGAATCTGTCTAGCAGTTTTCGAGATACAAGTTTTAACGTTATGTGATGTTGAATACGGCGCCCGCCCGTTAACTTGAATGAATCTCATATACCCCCGCAACCGGCAGGCCGCCCCAGACCCTTCCGGGAGCCGTATGTATTATACTGGTCGGACCCGCACGAAAAAAAAAAAAAAAAAAACCCATCGACCGCCATTAATTTCTTCGTCTGCCCATCTGTTTTGAGAGGTGTACTCCTAACAACACGTTCTTGGGCGCCGCGCCGCCACCCTTCATGATAAAATTGTAGATTGCGCAGGTTTCAATCCTTGAATTCAGAATACAGCAACGCGTTTTATTATTTGTAATTCGTTGAATACCAAATAATCCGTAGACATAGTACATTTTATGCTTAGGAACATGCCTTGTAATATTAAGAATTAACCTTTCTGCAGAGCAGAACCTGTGTGTTTAATGGGCCAAACTAACAGATCCAGAGATAATCAGATTTTCCCAGATTCCACTTACTGAAATGAATAGCACGGTTAGTTTTCACAAGGTGATATGTGCATTCTTACTTCTGGAGCACATTACCACTAAAAAAACTTACATCTTCGAGCGGTAAGAAGAAAAATTAATTATGGTCTATAGAAATCAAACAAATCTATAACAACTGGAGGTTACGTCTGAACTAAAGCGTACTGTCGGGCTCTGTATTGTTTAGATTCTTTCGAGCTCCTCGTTCATTGGTGGTATGCATTGCTGACCATTGTTGCCTGATATTGCTGGGAGTTATTAAGCTTCAGCCCGAGCTACATGCCTCCTTGGCTAACATATCTACGTACTGGTTATGTCTAACTCCAGAGTGCGCGGTATCCGATATAGTTAATAAAGCAAAAAAAGAATACTAAGCGTCTTCTTCTACAAGCTATAATTCGCATAATCCATTGGCTCTTCGAACATGGCCTGGACGTCTCTACAAGTAAATCCCCAGCAGTGATATTTACGAGAAAGAGAATCAACCCCCCCCCCCCCTCTAAAACTTAATTTTGGGTCCCCTTAACGTGCTTGTTAAATCTCACTTTAAATTCCTTTGGCTGGTATATGATTCTCGTCTCACCTGGTCAACTCACATACGGCTCATTCCATGCCAAATCACCTAGTGCCATGTGCACTTAGGTCTCAGATTTTTTTCATATTTTTTGTGTGTATAGATACCTTAGAGATATGACCATAGGAATTTTTTCAATTTTTTATCTCAAAAATTGGCTTCAGAAAAAATATTTGAAATTTTCACATTTCATGCGATTCTTCCCACGATTGTGTTGGCATCAAATTGCATAAAATGTTGTAACTCGCTTATTTTTGGAATAACATACATCATTTTGGTATCAAATTAAAGCTAATTGTTGATACTTTCTAACTAAGTAATAATATTTGCAAAAAATTGTTATAAAAATTTTTGGGAGCCCTCAAAATGAAAATTTTGGTTTTTAAAAGTGTTGCAATAAATTTGCAATAACAGGCAAGTACCAGCAGACACATACTTTAAATTTTAACAAAAGCTCAATCTCAACATGTGTTTTCAGCTGTAAAAAAACTAAAAGGGTGTTTTTTGTGGTTGTTAAATAATCCAAGTTTGTTGTTCTCTGCTGTTTAACGGTGATTATGATTTTTTAGCTGTCACTAGACCTTTAAAAAAGGGTTGAATTTTAGAAACAATGTGAAACAATTTGATATTTATGAAACATATGAATAGACAAATAAACCTATGCTAAGCTATTAATTGTTTAACCACTTTATAAAATGAAACTTTAAATTCAAATGCACTGTACACTCCAAGAAGAACTACTTTGAATGTGAAACATGAAGTTTACAATAAAATATCATGTAACAGATGATGACTCAATGGATAAAAACATGCAAAAGAGTGTTTAAAATATCCAAAATTATATTTTAACATTTAATGCCTGTTGTATGGGTGCTGATTTATATAATGCTCTTAACTGATTCTACAATTAATTGTTGAATATCTTTTTCCAGGACATATGTTCTGCCTGATGATGAAGTTGAAACAGGCACTGGTACTTCTTGTATAATGTTTTCAAAAGGTACCCAACAGCTATCACTTGGTGTTGGCCATATAAATGTTTTTGAAGGTCCACAAGGGTGCATGAATTGAATTTTTGCATCCCTCACATTCAAAGAACATTGTTGCACTTTCCCTATCCACCATTTTTCTGCATAAATAACTGCATAAAATTTTTCTGGCACTATATCCATAAGATCTTCTTTATTTTCCCTACCAACAGAAGTTTTAAAAGATGTTTGAGACGATGAAACTCGTTTTACTAAAATAATTGTCTTATTCATTGGCAGGAAGTAATGATTTTCCCTTGTTCCGGGCACAGTTTTAGCATTAGCATACCGTTCTTCTAAATATTCATGGTACATACTAATATCTCTTGAAGTGGTATAGAATGTTTTGATCCCTTTTATGTTTTCAGAAGAAAATTTATACAAGTCTTCAGGACTTAAAATAAAATTATCGGTAGTTCTTTGAAGACTTGCTCTTGTAGCCAATCGCTTAACTGTGCCACCCACACCATCACAAGCATTTTTACCATGGCTGGTTGCAAAAAAGTTCCATTCGGCTGTTATTCCATGATCTTCTTTGTGATAACATAAATTTATAAAGTTTTTATAATTTTTTACTGGGCTGCACTTCCATCACTGAAGTAAATGGCATGGGTCACGTTAGGCATTTCCTTTAAAATGTACTGTATGGCTGTCTTTTGAAATGAAAAAAATGTAGTAGTATCATGTTTTAGACAATTAGATATGAAACACATTGATAATGATTTAAGTTCTTTTTCATTCTTAAAATAAACAACAAAATGATGAACGGTTGCTTGAATATTTTGCCAATGAAAGCCTTGTGCAGCATCTTGTAAAATACAGGTATAATTTTCACTAAAATCAACTAGAACTAAGCATTGATTCTCAGTTAAATTTTGCTTTACATCTTTCAAATGCATGCTCTGCTTTAGCTATAAAGTGGTGATGTGTTAAAAGAAACATTTTATCAACAAATATTTCAACAAATTCATCGACAGTTTTTACTATAGTTTCAAGCATGGAATGATCAGTGAAAAGCCACTGCTTAAAAGTAATAGTAATCCCTTGTTTCAAGAATTTCTAACTGCATTAAGAACTCACGAAGGTTAGATATATCAGGACAGTTTGAGCATCTGTGCAACATACATTCTTCTGATTTAAGATTACAAACTAGTTTTAGCAATAAATCCTGGTAGGGCATATTCAGATGAATACTCTGCATCATTAGCTTTACATTTTGGTGGTAGGTACAGACACAAACTGAATGAATACCATGACTATTAACAGTCACACATTCTCTGGGGTGAAGTTTCACAAAAATTTGCTAAAGCCTATCTTATGATCAGGGTATTTTTCTTTGTAGCTATAAATGCCTCTCGCAAATTATGTAGTATTAGCCTTTTCGTCTTGAGTTCTCTTTTGCCATTTTCACTGGTACTGATATACAGGGCGTTCGCCGGGAAACGCTACCCTCCCAGTCTGTTGCCGTCGGCAACTTGCTCGGTCAGTGGAGCCAGCAACACCAGCCACACGGCACCGTGAATCACCGCACTGTTTAACACCTCCACTGCCCCAACAGTGCAGTGACGCAGTATAATGGGACTCTTACATTGTTAAGAACGGTTTCTTTGCATTGTAGCTAGTTTGTGACTTCAGTCTCTTATTAATCAGTGTTGTGAATAAACGTTTCTTTGCGGTTTGGCTGGTTTGGGGCTTCATACTCTTACTAATCTGTACCGTGTTTGAGTGTGAGTAAAAAATTATGGTACGTTACAGTTTGCAACAAAGAATATTTCTCTACGATACATATGTGAAGAAGAAGTCGTTTAAAAAGTGTCGCAGTAAATTTCGTCGCGAATTTCCTGGTGCTTTACTGCCAGCTAAATCAACAATTCTGCGTCTGGTTAAAAAAATAAGAGAAACAGGTTCATTTTTTACAAAAAGAGACTATCGGTCAACCGTATTCTCACAGAGGAGAAAATTGACGATATCGCTTTTTCGACTAGAACAGTCACCCAAAAAATTATTAAGTCAGTTAGGGCAGCGTGTGTCTCGAAATATGTTCAGAAGATGTGAAATGTGCATTACACAAGAGGGTCAACACTTCCAGCATCTTTTATAAGGTAAGCTAATGAATTACGTCACATTTAAATGCTTAGCACATACAAGTTTACCAAGTTTATGAAGCGTAATTATTAGAATAGTCCGCGGCCGACGGTCGAACAATGCCGGAAAGCTGACCGCTCGCTCGCCGGGGAGCAGTTTCTTCCTTGTAGCGCTAACAGTGGGTTGTGTTTCCCGGCGAACGCCCTGTATAATCTTTTGTATTTGATGAAATGCGACTTATTTCATCATCATAATAAAGAGTTTCACACTTCTTATTATATCTTTAGTAAGAGTATGCCCACTTTTTTTTTTAGATTTATATAATACGCCTTCATCTTGTAGTACTTTTCGAGCTTTTTTAACTAAATATTCAGTAGTTTGAAAAAAATTCACTGTTTGTTGTATACTCCATGATTCTGGAGTTAAAGTTAAAATTTGTACTTTTTCATAAATATCACTAACAATAAATTTTTGTTTAAGTTTTTCCACGATACTACCACAATCATTACACTGTTTTATCACCTCACTGTTTTCTGTTTTAAAAGAACTATCTTCAATGCCTAAAGCTTTTGTAGCCATCTCAGTAAAACTCTCTGCTACACGTTGAGATTTGTTTTTCAAATACATCTTTCTCTCATCTATTTTTCTTCTTCTAACTTTTAGTGGGGAACAATCAATTAACTTACAACTGTCATTGAGTTTTTCAATGTAAGAATCATTTGGTTCATAGTCACTGTCTGATGAAATGTTAATACTCTCACAAGTTTCAGTATTATTTGCTATAACTGATTTTCTACAAGATATGCACAACTTTTTGCCAGGTACTAATTCAATACCATGGTACTTCTTTGATCATGATAAAGAAATTGATCTTAGACCTTTTCTGACATTTTGTTTATGCCTTCTAAAAGGATCACAACACATTCTCTGCCTGTTCTCAAAAGTTGACAAAAACGTTTTTAAATGATCATGACATATGAATTGCAAGTCCAAACATTTTGTTCTTAGTCTGATCAGTTCTATATCAGTTGGTTAAAGTCACAAACTCTTACAATCTTCTGTGGCAAACTAGTTATTTCTTGAAATTGTAAACAAATTGAACACTGCATTTTATCAAAACTTAAACTGAAATATAATTCACTTTTAAATGATATAGTTAATTCAAATGTCTATAAACTTTACTGAAATGCTTCAAACATCAAACTGTCTAGAAACAAGTTAATTCAACCATTGTAGTGACTTTGAGGTGACTATGCAGAGGCAAAAAATGTGCCATTGTTGAATAACTTGAGAACAATGTGGATACGAAAATTCTATTTTTAGAACTAGTCATGTTACCAAGTAGAGCTTACTTCTAGAAATAAACAGACAGTATGGCAATGATAATTATAATTTTTGAAAAGACATATCGAGAAAGATATTTGGATACTTCTTGAAAGAATTACCAATGTCTGCATCAATGTTAATTTCAGGAAGAACATATATATTTTGGAAGAAAATAATGGCTGCAAATCAATTACAAACTTTTTATAAATCAGCACCCATACAACTTGTATTAAATGTTAAAATGTAATTCTTTAATATTTTAAATATTCTTTTGCATGTTGATCCATTGAGTCATCATCTGTTACATGATAGTTTATTGTAAACTTCATGTTTCACATTCAAAGTAGTTCTTCTTGGAGTGTACAGTGCATTCATCTTGGAGTGTACAGTGCATTTGAAATAAAAGTTTCATTTTATAAAGTGATTAAACAATTAATAGCTTAGCATAGGTTTGGGGTGTAAGGGTCTGGAGAGACAATACTAGTCTTTTCCAACCAAATGTCAACCTCTCCTTCACGTGGTGCACCCTGTTAGCACGGACGAGGCTCTGGCGACTGAAAAATTCCCGGTATAAGGAGTCACCCACTACTTGCCAACGGCCTCCGAAAGAAGGGCGGAAGAGCGGGGAGTGGTTCAGGGCACCCTCTTGCCCTTGGGGTTGGAAACGGCCCCTAAAGGCGGATGAATCAGAAATGATCAACGGCATGGGGATGCAGAAGGCAACGGGAAACCACTGCATTAAAGACCCTAAGGGTATCCCGAGGACATGTAATCCTCTCAAATTACATATATCATGATGGCTTCTTCCTGGGTAAAATATTCCGGAGGTAAAATAGTCCCCCAATCGGATCTCCGGGTGGGGACTGCTCAGGGAGGAGTCATCAGAATGGATAGAAACATTCTACGAGTCGGAGCGTGGAATGTTAGAAGTCTGAATAGGGCAGGTAGGTTAGAAAACTTAAAAAGAGAGATGGAACAACTTAAGTTAGATGTTGTTTGGGATTAGTGAGATTAAATGGAAGGACGCACAGGATTTCTGGTCTGGGGAGCACAGGATAATTAGCACACAAGCTGTCAAAGGAGTCACTGGTGTAGGATTTGTAATGACAAGAAAGTAGGGAAACGGGTGAGTTATTATGAACAGTTTAGTGACAGGATTATTTTGATGAGGTTAGAAACTAAAGCCCGTCCCAACCACATTAGTACAAGTATATATGCCAACGTCACAGGAAAATGTCGAAGAAATAGAAAAAATATACGCTGAAATTGAAGAATTAATCCAATATGTGAAACTGGAGGAAAATCTAATAATCATGGGTGATTGGACTGCAATAGTGGGAGAAGGAAAAGAGGGGAATACTGTAGGAAGTTTTGGTCTAGGAGAAAGAAATGAGCGAGGAAGCAGGTTGCTAGAATTTTGTGAAAGATATAAGCTAGTAGTGGCGAACACACTGTTTAAGAACCATGCAAGAAGAATATACACCTGGAAACGTCCTGGAGATACAGGCAGATATCAGCTAGATTATATCATGGTCAAACAGAGATTCAGGAATCAAGTTCTAGACTGTAAAGCGTACCCAGGAGCAGACATAGACTCGGACCATAATTTGATAGTAATGAAGTGCAGGCTGAAATTCAAGCGAATAAGGAAGCAGCATAAGCAGAACAGATTTGGCGGTGAATAAGCTGAAACAATCTATCATAAGAGAAAAAATTTGCAGAAATGGCAGACTTAGGTCTAAGTAGTAACTGTGAAAGGAGCTCAACCGAGGACGAATGGAATGCATTAAAGACCGAAATAATGAAAGCTGGCACAGAAACATTAGGCTTTAGGGAACAAACTGCCCGAAAACCTTGGATCACAGAAGAAATTTTGGAGCTGATGGATCAGAGGAGAAGGTACAAAAATGCTCAGGATGAAGCAGGAAGAGAGCAGTACAGGCAATTTAGAAATCAAATAAATAGGAAATGCAAAATAGCAAAGAAAAATGGCTACAAGAAAAAGTGTGAAGAAGTAGAAAAGGAAATGGTCGTAGGAAAAGTAGATGTTGCATATAGAAAGATCAAACAGAATTTTGGAGAAATGAAGAAAAGAGGTATGAACATTAAAGCTGCCGATGGGAAACCTCTTTTAAGCTCAGAAGATAGAGCTAACCGATGGAAGGAATACATTGAGAAACTGTATGATGGGGACGACTTGAACAATAGTGTATTGGAAAAGGAAGGCGATGTCGACATTGATGACTTAGGAGATCCTGTTTTGAGAACAGAATTTAATAAAGCTCTGAATGACTTGAAAGCAAATAAGGCAGTTGGATTTGATGAGATCCCTGCAGAACTTCTTAAATCTCTAGGAGAGGAAGGAATCGAAAGATTATTCAAGCTGATATCAAAAAGTTATGAAACAGGAGAAATTCCAACTGATTTTAATAAAAATATCATCTTCACACTTCCAAAGAAAGCACAAGCCGACAAATGTGAGAATTATCGCACCATTAGTCTAACATCACATGCTTCAAAAATTACTGACTAGAATAATATACAGAAGGATGGAAAGGGTAGTAGAAGAGATAGTAGGTGAG
>JARYHS010009520.1:0-102313 GCA_031002005.1 Vandiemenella viatica | reverse complement strand
ATTTTCAAATCTAAGACCATTGGGGTGTTCCAGCAGGGACAGCACAAGATTGGTTTTTCCCACAATTTGATGGGGACACACACTATTGCCCTCACTGTCTCCGGAAACAGAGGTCCGTTCTTCTTCCGTCTAGTATTGGTGACGACAACATCAACATTACTCACGGGCAATGTGTTTCGTGTTTGACGAACTTCATATTGACAAAGTTAGGTGGTTGCTCCGGCTATATATAGGCTCGCGAACAAGTAAAGTAGGTTAGTTTGGTAACAATGCCTCCTACGAGGAAGAAGAAGAAGGGTCGTGGCTTTTTAAACAAGCTCATCGACAAGATGCTTTTGAGGTGCATATACCTACATACCAGTTTTGTGGCCCCGGTACTAAACTGGAAAAACGGTTGGCGCTTGGGCAGAAGGGTATAAACCCACTAGATGCAGCCTGCAGGAACAGGATATTGCTTATGCACAGGGGGCAGATAGAGCTGAAGCAGATAAAATACTCGTCGAGAGGGCTGCGGATAGAATGAAGGCTAAAGATGCAAAGTTTGGTGAACGTGCAGCGGCATTCTGGTTAATAGGGCCATGCGTGCCAAGCTAAAGTTTGCAGGGGGTATTAAGAAAAAGAAACCGAAGAAAAAAAAGAAGGGTGGTATTCTTCCATAATACCATTATTTCCTGGCTTGTCAGCTGCTGGTGCTTTGGCAGGGGTGTGGGCTAATGTCGTCAAAGCTGTTAAAGCAGCGAAAGAGGCGAATAAGCAGTTGGCTTAGGAAAAACGACACAACAAAACGATGGAGACACTTGCAATGAGGGGTAAAGGTTTATATTTGAAGCCATACCGGAAAGATGGGTCTGGATTAAAAAAAAGTCGTTCAGCCGCTGACGGACGATGACATACGTAAGCATGTAAAGCGTTTGCGCATACCCTATTTTCGTGGTGTTTTCATGCGTGACACATTGCCCAAAAAAATCGTGAACGTGAATGTGGAATAGTGAACTTAGATAGTGCTAAAAGTGCTGGAACACATTGGGTTGCTTACATCAAGTACAGAGATGGTGTAGTTAAATACTTCGACAGTTTCGGTGACTTACCTTGCAGGGAACAGAATACTTTACAATGTGCAGCAACACCAGAAGTTTGGTACACATGTTTGTGGACATTTGTGTTTAAAATTCCTGTATGAAAATGGATGACATCAGTCTTGAACGAACCTTGAATAGGATAACACATGTCTGTGATACCCTGCTTGTCCAGCAACAGTTCAGTCTTGGCTGTGATTACTTTCCACCAATAGATTTGAGTCAAGGTGATTACACAGTCGGTTTGGTTGACATTCAGACTTACAATTCGATTCCAAATATAGACGAATCAAATTGTAAATTTCATTACTCGAAGAATAATGTGATAGTCATACCCACACGATCTTACGATATTGATGATTTGGATCTCTGCTAGAATTTTCGAAACGTGTGTTAAAGCCTGGATTTCATACCTCAGACTATACTGTGCAGATCTTTAAATTAACGCTATAAGAATAGAATGCAGCATATGTACAGGAAATTACGTCAACGATAAGCTGGGACATACACTACACGAGTTTTTTCCAACAGTCCCGCCAGGATACAAGATTGTGGAAGTACCCGCTAATGTCATATATCTACCCATTACAGTGAAAACTCTGAGTAACATCTACGTTAGAGTTGTCGATCAAGACGGTAATTTAGTGGATTTAGAGGAGAAACCATCACTCTCAGACTACATAAAAGAAAGAATTGGCGCTCGTTATAACAAGAAGCCTCAACCACGCAAAGCTGTCAGTCGTGAACCAACAGTGAAACGTTTAAACACCTGAGAACGTGCTCTTCCTACAGTCGCTAGGCTATACAGTTAAAAATCATGGATGAGGTGCTAGACATAACTTCCAGTGTGGAGTTTGACGAGTCGGTGACGCGGAAACAATATTTGAGTCACTAGCCGCATACGCCAGCCACATTTAATAACAATGATGAAATCCGAATACCGATTCAAAACCAAGATTCATATACACTACCATGCGAAAGCTACTTGCATATTGAAGGAAGATTAATGAAATCGGCTGGAGCAGTAACAAATTCAATTATCACATCCAATGCATTCGCTTTTCTGTTTGAAGAAATTCGATATGAACTTAACGGAACTGAAATTGATCGAAACGTTGGTATCACAAGTACACTGAAAACGCTTATTTCTGCAAGCCCCCCACAAATGGCTGTGTTGATCAATGCAGGATGGGGGTCAACGCGCTCCTGGAAATGGTTACTTTGATGTATGTATACCTTTGAGTATGCTCTGGGGGTTTTGCGAAGATTTTAAAAAGATACTTGCAATTGTAAAACAAGAACTAATATTGATTCGAGCAAGGGACGATACAAATTCATATGTAAAAGCCAATCCAAATCCTCAGGAAAGAAAATTCACCATAAAACTGACATGGGTGATGCCTCATTTGCAAATAGGTGAAAGAGAAAAGCTAGAGCTGCATATGATTGTAGACAGTGGGGAAACCACTTCGCATTAATTTCAGAAGTTGGGATCTGTTGGAGTACCCGTTGCTTCCAATCAGCAAGACTAAAATTTGGTCTTTGAAAACATCAATGCAACTGGAGAAACCTAGGTTCGTGGTTCTGGATTACAAACAAACAGGAAACGGAATGCGGAATTCAGTGCAGCCATATTTGATGACTGCAATCTCGCCAATATCAAAGTGTTCCTAAATGATGTGGCGTATCCATATGAGAACATGAATTTGGACTTTAAGAAAAACCGAACCACAGTGTTGTATGATATGTATGCAAGATTCCAACAGTCTTACTACGAGCGAGGACCATCCTTTACCGCTACTAAAACGGGAAGACTTTATAGAAACTACCCCTATCGCCGTAATAGACTGTTCACATCAAAATTAGTCTGTAAAAACAGGGCCTGTGGACATTTGTATGGAGTTTGATAGCAGTGAGAATTTCCCTGCCTACACCGCTGCATACTGTCTGATCCTGCACGATCGTGTTATAGAATACGTACCTCTAACAAGTGTCGTGCGTAAGCTGACATAAAATCAAGTAGCAGCCAGTCTTGTCAACCATTACCATGCCAACCATCTACCTGAACGCACAGGGATTCACGAAGAACGATGGTGGGTTTATTTTCAAAGAAGTTGCTGTGTGTGTAACACGATCTGACAATATTATCTCTACACATTGTATTTCTGTATCATCACCATCGCGTGGAGGTAATGAACCATCAGTTAGATGGCTAACACATAATTACCATGGAATACCTTGGAATTCTGATGGCGTTTCGTTCAGCAATATGTGCTCTATACTACATGCAATTACCAATGAGGATGATTCAATCATTTACGTTAAAGGACTGGAGAAGGCTCGATGGCTACAGAAAATTATCAGGAAGAAAGTATGCTACAATATAGAATATTTAGGATGTCCACCACTGCGAGAACTCAAGAAAAATAATTTGAGAAAACTTTGTAACTTATATATATTTTGTAATAATATGTGTGTAATTGAAAATGTATTTATAATAGCCAATTGGTGGGCGAAATAAAAGATTTTTTAAAAAATATATACTATCTTATTATTTAATTAGGATAGGTGAAATGAAAAAAGAAAAATCTGGTAAAATGATTTTATTTACTCACATTGAAATTCTCTGGTTACAATTTTATTCACATCATCAAGTACAATTAAATTTTTGTATGCAATGATTTTATTTTTTAGTTGCATATAGTCAATTGTAGAACTGTAAGACACATTACTAAGGTGAACGCTGCCGATGTGTACATCGATTAACTTTGTCACCGAAGCCGTACATTTGCAGTAGTCACTCATCACTTTATCAGCCAACTCACTCACAAATACTGATGCGTTGCAGCTCCACTTTTTCCTGGCGGACAAGGATACGGTCACTGCAGGCTGCACGTCGACGAGGTTCTGCCATGTAGACTCGGCGAGGAAAATGCCGCTGGTAGGATCAGTGCTGTGGTGAAAACATAATATTTTCACCCCCGACACCGTCAGGCAGGATACACCATTCTCACCGAGTGGGATGCTGGTCTGGTCGCTGCCGGTGAACATTTTGTAGACTGCGTCAGACTCCATGACGAGGACTTCCCATTCTTCGGATGAAAGGGTGATTTTGTTGTAGCCCACCCTCTCAAGTACCACAACAGGTTCGATTTCACTTTGCGGTGACAAGCCGAAAGTCAGCCTCTTGGAATCTCCGGCGTTCAGCTGGTACACAGACGCGAAGAACATTACTGGACGACACATCGTAGCGGACTGAGGGACACTAATTATTACCTCATACGTCATCACCGCCTCTGCTAAATACATCAGTTCCTTTTAAATCATGCTCAACTTTGCGCTTAACATCGTCATACACTAACAGTTTTTTATATGCTTTAATTTCTAACTTTAAACGTTCATAGACTAGTGTTGAACAGGGGCTGTATGACACTTCATTGACATGTACATTATCAAAATGAAAATCTATTAGTCCATTCATGGCTTCATGGTGTTGATGGCGCTGGTGACTGCAGGCAAGGCGTCGACCATGTTGTCCCATGTTGATTAACCAAGAAACACACCATAGGCAGGCACAGCATTGTTGTAAAACTATATAGTTTTCGCTCCAGCCACTGCTCGGGACGAGATGGTGTGGTTGCCGAGTGAGACACTCGTTTGTAGATGCTCAGTGTTGTTGAAAAAGCCACCAATTGTATAGAACAGCTGTCTCAGTACATCCCACTCTTCATGTGTGAGAGTAACTTTATTGTACCCAACTTTTTCGAGTACAACTAATGGATTAAATTCCAGTTTAGGTGACAAACCAACAGTGATCCGCTTGGTGTCACTGCTGTTTAACTTGTAGCATGTTGAAAACAGGAGAACCTCACTAGCCATAGTGAGCTGCATTAGACGAACGTGGACCGGGAACTGAGGGTGAACTGGCTGGTGTGATGGCATTTATTGTAATGGCGCATGCTAGGTTTCCTATACAAACTTGTCTGTGCTCTGACGTCACGTGAGCCAGACATATTCAAACTTGAGCGCACCTGTGCAAACACGCGTCAGGCGTGGGTTTTACCCCGCAAGAGAGAGAGAGAGGGCAGTGTGGAATGTGTGCGCAGGTTGAGGTTTGTGCTGCCACCCGGCCACTGCCTTATTGGCTGATTCAATAATTAGTGTCCCTCAGTCCGCAACGATGTGTCGTCCAGTAATGTTCTTCGCGTCTGTGTACCAGCTCAACGCCGGAGATTTCAAGAGGTTGACTTTCCGCTTGTCTCCACAACGTGATTTACAGCCTGTTGTGGTACTTGAGAGGGTGGGCTACTACAAGATCACCCGCTCATTCGAAGAATGCGACGTCATCATCAAGGAGTCGGACGTTGTGTCCAGTATGTTCGCCAGCAGCGGTCAGACCAGCATCACACTCGGCGAGAATGCTGTATCCTGCCTGACGGTGTCGGGGGTGAAAATATTATGTTTCCTACCAGTGGCATTTTCCACGCCGAGTCTACATGCCAGAACCTCGTCGACGTGCAGCCTGCAGTGACCGCATCCTTGTCCGCCAGGAAAAAGTGGAGCTACAACGCATTAGTATACCACAAGGTATTTGTGAGTAAGTTGGCGGATAAAGTGCTGAGTGATTACTACTATATGGCATCAGTGCCAAAGTTAATCGATGTGCACATCGACAGCGTTCACCCTGGTCATGTGTCTTACTGTTCTACAACTGATTTTGTGCACCTAAAAAATGAAATCAAAGCATACAAAAATTTGATTGAACTTAATGATGTCAGCAAAATTGTAAGCAGAGAATTTGAATGTGAATAAATAAAATCATTTTACCAGATTTTTCTTTTGTCATTTCACCTATCCTAATTAAATAATAAGATAGTATATTTTTTTAAAAAATCTTTTATTTCGCCCATCAATTGTCGATTAAAACTACATTTTCAATTGCGCACATATTATTACAAAATATTTGTAAGTTACAAAGTTTTCTCAAATAATTTTTCTTGAGATCTCGCGGTGATGGACATTCTAAATCTTCTATGTTGTAGGATACTTTCTTCGTGATAAATTTTTGTAACCATCTAGCCTTCTCACTTTCTTTAACGTAAATGATTGAATCATCCTCATTGGTTATTGCATGTAGTAAAGAGCACAATTCTGCTGAATCCCGGTGCGTCCAGGAAGATGGTCGGCATGGTAATGAGTGGCAATACCTGGTGCTACTAGGTTTTATATCAGCTTACGCACAACACTGGCTAGAGGTACGTATTCTACAACACGATCGTGCAAGATCAGAGAGTGTGCAGCGGTATAGGCAGGAAAATTCTCGCTTCTATCAAACTCCAAACGAATGTCTACTGGCCCCGTTTTAACTGACTCATTTTGATGTGAACAGTCTATTACGGTGATAGGTGCTGTTTCGATAAAATCTTCACGATTCAGTAGCGGCGAAGGATAATCTCGTTCGTAGTAAGTTTGTTGGAATCTTGCAAACATGTTGTAAGGTACTGCGGTTTGATTTCTCCTAAAGTCTAAATTCATGTTCTCGTATAGATACACAACATCATTTATGAACACTTTAACATTGGTGAGATTGCAGTGGTCAAATCTTGCAGCAGTTAATTCAGCATTCCGTTTCCTGTTTGTTTGTAATCCCAGTATAACGAACCTAGATTTCGCCAGCTGTGTTGATGTTTTCAAAGACCAAATTTGAGTCTTACTGATAGGGAGTAACGGGTACTCCAACAAATCCCAACTTCTGAAGTTAATGCGAAGAGTCTTGCCACTACCTACAATCTTAAGTAACGAAAATTTTTCTCTTTCACCTACTTGCAGATGAGGCATCACCCATGCGAGTTTGCTGATGGTAAATTTACTTTGCTGAGGATTTGAATTGGCTTGTACGTATGAATATGTATCGTCCCTAGATCGAATCAGAATCAGTTATTGTTTTACATTTGCCAATATCTTTTTAAAGTCTTCGCAAAAACCCAAGAACATACTCAACGGTATACAAACATCAAAGTAACCATTTCCAAGATCGCTTTGACTCCATCCTGCATTGTTCAACACACCAATTTGTTGTGGACCTGCAGAAATAAGCGTTTTCAATGTGCTTGTGATACCTACGTTTCTATTACGGTCAATTTCAGCTCCATTAAGTTCAAATCGAATTTCCTCAAACAGAAACGCGAATGCATTGGATGTGACAATTGAATTTCTAGCTCCTGTCCCATCTGATTTGAAGTATCTTCCTTCCACATGCAAATAGCTTTCGCACGGCAGTGTATATGTATCTTGGTTCTGAATAGATATCCGAATTTCATCATGGTTATTGAATGTAGCTGGCGTATGTGGCTGATGGCTCAAAAATTGTTTGCGCGTCACCGACTCGTCAAACTCCGCACTGGAAGTTATATCTAGCACGTCATCCACGTTTTTTTAAAATTATTTTATTTTATTTTTATTTTTTATTTTTAACTGTATAGCCTAGCGACTGTAGGAAGAACACGTTCTCAGGTGTTAATCGGTTCACTGTTGGTTGACGACTGACAGCTATGCGTGGTTGACGCTTCTTGTTATAACAAGCGAACATTCTTTTTATATTTAGTCTGAGAGTAATGGTTTCCCTCTAAAATCCACTAAATTACCGTCTTGATTGACAACTCTAACATAGATGTTGTTGAGAGTTTTGACTGTGATGGGCAGATAGATGACATTGGCGGGTACTTCCCCAATCTTGTACCTAGGCGGAACTGTTGAAAAAACTCGTGTAGGGTATGTCGCAGCTTATCGTTGATGTAATTTCGTGTACATATGCTGCACTCTATTCTTATAGCGTTAATTTTGAAGATCTGCACAGTGTAGTCTGAGGTATGAAATCCAGGCTTTAACACACGTTTCGAAAATCCATGATAAGATCCAATTGAGTTTGGTTTACCGAAGTCAATTTCCACAGGTGTTTCTATCTCACACTTGAGTGAATTGTTGTTTGCTCTAATTACTAGCTTGTAGTTTTTAATGTGCCGAACGAAATAATTCACCAAATCATCAATATCGTAAGATCGTGTGGGTATGACTATCACTTTATTCTTCGAGTAATCAAATTTACAATTTGATTCGTCTATATTGGGAATCGAATTGCAAGTCTAAAAGTCAACCAAACCGACTGTGTAATCACCTTGGCTCAAATCTATCGGTGGAAAGTAATCGCATCCCAAGACTGAACTGTTGCCTGACAAGCAGAGCGTCACAGACATGTGTTTCTCTGACTAATGTTCGTTCAAGACCAATGTCATACATTTTCATACTGGAATTTTAAACACAAATATCCACATACATGTGTACCAAACTTCTAGGGTTGCTGCACATTCAGCTTCAGCTCTATCTGCCTCCTGTGCATATGCAATGTCGTGTTCCCTGCAAGCTGTATATAGTGGGTTGATCCCCTTCTGCCCAAGCACCAACCGTTTTTTCCAGCTTAGAACGGGAGCCACAAAACTGATATGTAGGTATATGCGCCTCAAAAGACATCTTGTCAATAAGCTTGTTTAAAAAGTCATGACCTTTCTTCTTACTTGTAGGGGGCATTGTTATAGAATGACTTACTTTACACAATTGCGCAACTGTATGTAGCCAGAGCAACCCACCAAAACTTGTCAATGTGCGGTTCGTCAAACAGAGAGCAACATTGCCTGTGAGTAATGTCGACGTCGCCGGCACCAATACTTGCCGGAAGAAGAACGGACCTCTGTTCCCCGAGACAGCGAGGGCAATAGTTTGTGGTCCATCAAATTGTGAGAAAAATAATCTTGTGCTCTCTCTGCTGAAACACCCAAATGGACTTAGATTTGAAAATGTATACGTGTTTTCCAAGTCATTGTACCAGCCAAAGTATCATTTACTAGCGAAAATATTAGAACCCATTAAAGAAATTCAGTATTTGACATTTACAGATAACCAAAGTATACCTCTTCCAAGTGAAGCTCTAACTCATTCAGTGTTTGTGTTTGATTATGTTTCGTGTGAGAAGCAGAATAATATATGAGATACAGATCAGTCGATTCATTTTACTTGTGTCAGACATATAGCCGGATACCGAAACACTTGGTAAAAGATAATGCTAACTTGATCGTGCTCTTTAAACATGACGATTTGAGCATCAAACACATTTACAACGACCACGTCAATACTGATATGACTTTAAATGAGTGTGGGTACTGCTGAAATGAGAGTAAACATGGATTTTTGGTTATTGATAAAGACTGCGACATGTATCATGGGTGGTATCGCAACGGATTTGATTCATTTTTGAATAAACAGCTGCGCACACTATGTTCTGACATCATTACAAGCATGGACAAGTTTGGGAGAACTTCAGTGAAACAGAGCAAGAGAGTGTTGGTGTACCCACTTCAGAAAATAATTCTTACGAATGATCGTAATTTGGATTGCCAGGGTAAAGTACTCAAACATGTAGCCAATCCCATCAAAGAAGACGATGCTGCAAATAAGCGATTCGTTCAAGCCATACACCGGGATGCCATTGATAAATCCTTGCGTATGGTAGTCGAAATGGAGAAGAAACTTTCATACTCGGATGGTAAATTTCGCTTAAACCGGGATATATTTACCTTAATGACTGAACTGTAATCAGCGAGCGACACTATAGTATTACCTATTATCCTTACAGGTGAAATTATCGATGATGTGTATGTTTTAGAAGGAGGACACAAATATTAGTGATTGAATAATCGTGACTATGGCTGTACGAAAAGGAATACTCGCTAAACTCAACTTGCGTGAATTTAATAAAGACATGCCAGTCACTGTAAAACAGCATGAAAAGCTTAGTTTTCACTTAATCGACCCTAAGACGCCAACTCCTAAAAACCTCCAGGTGTTAACAGACCTCAAAAAGCCTCACCCTACCGACCTCCATGTGTACGTATTTTTATAATATAAAATAGTACAGTGATAGCCCCAAAGGTTCATTCGGTGTATAAACATGGATGCAACTTCAACTAAACGGGGCATCATAAAGGCCCGCAATGCAATTCGAAGAAAATTAATTGAGCTGAATATGGGTCATATTGACTCAGAGAAATTTTTCAAGAATTCGTTAAGACGTGTGACGGATACTATGGAAAAAAATTTCTTACTTCAGCGACATACACAGCACAGCAGCAGCAGCAGCAACAATCTCCAGGCTCGATCAAAGATTTCTGTCACTAAGTCGAAGTCAGCGAGATTACGATTCAGTATACGGTGTCCGAAGGAGGAATTATCCTGTAATGATTGGAAAAACACCTGTTACTATTGACGAAAATGTTATTGTGATCGATGGTATTGAGTATGAATGAACAGGAGGATTAATGGAGCTGTTGTTTTTGAAAAACCCAAAACAGTATACTGCCAAGGAATTGAAAAGCTACATTGAAATATTAAATAACACGAGAGCTCGCAGTGAAAATTTGATTCCATCAGGTAATGTTTTGAAATTTGCTAACAATTTCAAGTATAAAACCATAAACTCTAAAATTGACAGTCAGTCTGGTTCTAGTCTTCTTCCCAAGAAGGAATATGTGTACTGGGACGATCCGAATGAGCTCGTTGAAAGACTGAAGTTACTTACCTCATCGACATCTGCAGGGCATATGGCACACTCCAACGAAATTTTATCAGTGGTTGAAGAACTTCGTGAAAGAGGCATTATATTGTAAATGGATCAAGTTTAGGCAGAACCCCATACACCAGCAAGAAGAAACTTCCCAAGACGTCATGTAGAAATCAAAGGACTCGATGATCTATGGCCAACTGATATTGTGGAAATGATCCCATACTCTCGTAAAAACAGTGCTACAAGTATATACTGATGGTGATTGATACGTATTCAAAGTTTGCATGGGCTCTACCTCTCAAGAACAAGACAACTAGTGTGGTTGCTGATGCTATGAAGAGAATCCTAAGTGGTGGTCGTGTTCCTAAAAACTTACAGACTGGCAACGGAAAGGAGTTTCACAATTCAAAGTTCAATAATCTCATGACTAGCTATGACATTAACTACTACCCATCTTAAAGCATCAATAGTTGAACGATTAAACACTACTATTAAGAATGCAATGTGGCAAGAATTCAGTAGACGTGGTTCACATCGGTGGATTGAACTTCTTCCTCAGTTACTGTCAAATTATAACAACAAGTGGCATAGCACCATCAAAATGAAACCTTGTGATGTAAAGGACATCTCTTTACTTTCAACAGTGTACTTCCGTGTTAAAACTAACACGCCAGCAAAATTCAAAGTTGGTGACTATGTCAGGATCGGTAGGTTTAAAGAAAAGTTTGAGGAAGGCTATCAACCAAACTGGTCAACTGAAGTGTTTAACATTAGAAAAGTTAAACTAACAAATACTGTAACATATTTACTTAAAGGTTATCAGCTTAAAGATATTGCAGGAGCATTTTACCGGCAAGAATTACAATTAACAAAACATCCAAGTACATTTCCTGTTGAACGAGTGATAAGGAAAAGGAAGAGTGAAGTGGTTAGGTTTTGATAAATTACATAACTCATGGATAAATGTAAAAGATTTATTTAAATTATGATTCATCAATAAATATCAGTACAGCATATATTTGTTTAGTTTCTTTTCTCTCCTCATCCTTAGCGAAGAGACAGTTTTTGCAATTTTTTCTTTTCATAGTTCATCATATATTAGACTTTTTTTTTTTTTTTTTTTACAATGTATATACTTTGAGACTATTTTTACAATATATAAAACATAGAGACTTTGATACTTTTTTTACAATATACGAGATGTGATACATTAATACTAAATTACAGTGCAGTGACGAAACCCCAGAGAAATATAACACTATTTTCACATCACGTTTGTCACATACTGGCTGTCGCAAATCGACATTAGACAGAGACCAAAACTTTAACAACAGCTATTTTCACATCATGTTTGTTACATATCGATACACTCATGACAGTCGCAAATCGACATCAGACAAAGTCCATAGTCAAAGAAGCGATTGAAATTCAATTGGCTGATACCTGCAACAGAGATAGTGGGGTATGTATTAGCGAGGCATGGAAACCAACCTTGGCAATTCTACACAGAGAGCGTCGCACGCATGTTCATCAACCGCCACAAACGGTCATATATTAACTTCCTCGGCCCGCAACGAACAACTTTAGCCCCCCCACTCACTGCGAGTCACAGGCACGGGCGTCGGAGAGAGCCGATGGCCTATATAAGGAGGTGCGGAACCTGTGCTGATACAGGAAGAAACGGAGCAGCACCAACAACAGGATAAGCAGCAAACACAACCGCAGCAGCAGCAACACCAGCAGCCGCAGCAGCAAACAGAGCCACAGCAGCAGCAACAACAGCAGCCGCAGCAGCAACATCAGCAGCAACACCAGCAGCCGCAGCTGCAGCAACAACAACAGCAGCAACCCACTAACCGACCAGCACATGCAAGATCGCAGCTTCCACCTATAGTGGTCCAGTTCCCAACCAGTTACAAGAAGCTGTACCAGCTGATTAAAGGAGTACTACAGGAACACCCGTTCCAAGCAAAGACAGCTGAAGGGGACCAGGTCAATCTCACCTTCAACTCCACTTCCGACTACCTGGAGGTCACCGCTGCATTACAACGGAAAGGAATACCATACTACACCTTTCCTTCTGCTGCAGAAAAGTTGCTGAAGGCAGTAATTCGAGGGATGCCATCAAACATGCCTACCTCTGACATCAAGGAGGAACTAGAAGAACTTGGCCTAGACATTCGCTCGGTTAGTCAGCTCAAGAGGCCTGGGACCTCCGACCCCATGCCACTATTCCTGGTGGTCCTGCCAGACAGGCTCCAGAACAAAGGGATATTTTCAATGGACAACTTAATGTCCCTAAGAATATCTGTGGAGAAACTGAGAGCATCAAATGGCCCGGTGCAGTGCTACAATTGCCAATCACTAGGGCACGTCGCCAAACACTGCAACATGCCTCCAAAATGCATGAAATATGCTGGCGCACATCTCTCCAACGACTGCACCCTCAAAAAAGGAGAGGACAGCCCCAAGTGCGCCAATTGTAACGGCGAGCACGTGGCCAGCTACAAAGGTTGCGAAGCATATAAGCGCGCCCGAACTCGCCAACGAGACGCTGCCGCAGAACAGGTCGTCGCAGCACAGAAGAAACGTGTAAAAAAGTAGCAGGATACCGGCAAAACCCAGCGGCACGCCGAAGACACTACTTCCAGCCAAATCAAGCAACAACAGACCGCCCAAACCAAACCACCACAGGGCAACAAGTCCACCCAACACAAGCGCACAGAGTCTCCAAAACGTCAGCCTCAAGGGACTAAGGCCCAAGGACCCAGCAAGAAGAGGAACATCAACGTAAATCATTCAAGCAAGACAGCCTCCTTCACGGAAGTAATTAGTGGTCAAGCACAGACATCAAGAGAATCTAACCAGTCAAGAGAATACTCTACAAGCCCGATCACGCAGCCAGGACATTGCCACCACCTACCTAACCAACAGCCCGCGCAGAATAACGGTATTGGTGGAATGGAACGCCTACTAGACATAGTAGGAACTTTCCGCACAATGCTGACGACCTTGATTGCTAAGTTCGACCAACTCACAGTGGACATCAAATCCGCGGTAATGACGGCTCACAGAGCCGATCCCTCACAGAACCCTCAACACAATTCATGGATAGGAGTCCGCATAGAGGGACTAACTCTCTGCGTATGGTATGCTGATGGCATTTACCAACAACTAGGTGAGTTTCGGCAGTTCTTGCGGGATGAGAACATCGACATCTGTTTAGTAGCCGAAACCCACCTCAAACCTGGCCTCAGGGCTCATGTAGCCAACTATCTATGTTACCGCTGGGACAGACCAACTGCGGGTGGCGGAGTGGCTATTTATGTGAAATGAGGGATACCACATCATGAAATCCGCACCCCTCCTCTGCAGCTACTAGAGACCACTGCAATTGAAATAGCAACCACCACGGGGCCCGTAACCATAATTGCAGTATACAGACCACCGAGAAGAACAGCTTTCGAAGATGACTTCCGGCAGTTACTCAACATCAGTGGTAAACTCCTGATCGGAGGGGATCTTAACGCCAAGCACCCTACCTGGAATTCGCGCATCACCAATGCGGCTGGCAACCAACTATACCGGCTGTGCAACAGACATAATTTGCAGACCTGGGGGCCGGACGAACCAACCCACCACCGGTGGAGTGGAAATCGCCCTGATGTTCTGGGTATGGCCATAACTCGAGGTATCAACGGACTCGTAGCTGCACGAACGATGAACTACCTCTCTTCCGACCACTCACCAGTCTTAATAGACATAGACATCGGCCATTGGACACCAGGCACACCAAATCAGCCAAACTATAATAGAACAAATTGGAATCGGTTCCGCGAAGAGGTCACCGAATGTCTCCAACACCTGCAGCCTATCGACGATAGAAGAATTGAGAATGCTATAAAACTATTCTCCACATCAATAGTCGACGCAGCTAACTCAAATACGCCACCACCAGTAACAAGGCCGCAGTCAAGGCAACTCCCGCCACAACTTCTTGCACAGATCCGGCATAAGAACAGAGTGGCCAAGAAATGGCGTCTAACCAGGCACCCGGACACCAGACGTCTGTTAAATCGCCTGCAACGAGAACTAAAAGCGGACCTCCAGGCACACCGTAACAGGGAGTGGGAAGCACGCCTAGCCACACTCAACGTAAGCGAAGGGAACCTCTGGTCAGCAACCAGGCACTTCACCAAAAGACGCAAGCGTCTGCCTCCACTCCACGGAGAGAGGGGGCTTGGTGTACAGCAACGTGGATAAAGCCAACGCCCTTGCAGACCACTTTGAAAAACAGTTCCGGCCAGCCCAGGATGACGATGAAGATGAGTCCGCCAACATCCGGAGGAGACTACCACACTATCTAGCTGCTGAGGACGACGGGTACGAGTTCGAGGAGATTTCGACGGAAGAAGTAAGAAGATCAATTGCTCGACTCAACCCAAAGAAGGCTCCTGCGAAAGACAATCTGGGGAATAGGCTAATCAGGAACCTTCCATCATCGGCGGTTCAACACATTACCGCACTGTTCAATGCCATACGCCGCACACAACACTACCCCAGGTGTTGGAAGGAAGCTACTGTGGTAGGCGTACCCAAGCCAGGGAAGAATGACATCTTTCCACAGAACTATAGACCAATTAGCCTGCATCCCTCCCTGAGCAAGGTATTCGAGCGGCTTGTTCTAAAACGTGTACACCCCACATCTCATCCGAGAATATTATACCAGAGTTACAGTTCGGCTTCCAGAAGAAACACTCAGCCACCCAGCAAGTGCTACGCATAGTCGAACACGCTACTACGACATTCAACCGTCGAGGCTACTGCCCACTCGTTCTGTTGGACATAGCACAAGCCTTCGACTCCGTATGGCACAGCGGCCTCCTGTACAAAATGTACACACACGGTATCCCAGGCCCGATTGTGAAACTGACCCGGAGTTACATCACAGGCAGGTCCTTCCAAGTGAGGGTCGGAAATGACCTGTCAACACGCCGGCCAATCAACGCAGGGGTACCGCAAGGGTCGGTGCTTGGACCTGTGCTTTATAATGTCTACACCTCAGACATCCCAGCACAACCAAACGTAAGAATTGCGCTGTTTGCAGACGACACCGCCTTCTACACGTCTTGCAGAAGCAAAGCTGCGGCCATACGGAGGCTACAACAGGTTCTACAACAGACGGAGGCATGGGCCAGAAGATGGCGGATCACCATACATTCAGCGAAAACACAGGCAATCATGCTGACCAGACGCTTGGGGAAGCGGAACCGGTGGCAGGAACCTACACCTATCCTACGCTTAAACGGCGAAAACATCAACTGGTCGAAGACTGTGAAATACCTCGGTAAGACTGAAAATCGCAGCCAGGATGAGGGAGTTGTACCCGGTCCTTAACAAGGACAGCTCCCTAGCAGCCAGCACCGGGGTTACGATATTTTGCAGCCTCATCAGGCCGATTATGGAGTATGCGTGCCCTGCCTGGGGTTACGTCTCCAAGTCGGCCTTCAGTCGCCTGCAAACAATGCAAAACCGTGAACTTCGGCGCGCACTCCACGTGTGTAATCGATTTCCAACAGTCGACCTGTACGAAGCCGCAGGTATTCCACCCCTGAAGGATTGTTCAGTTAACAAAAACGTTCTACAGGGCCGCACGCACTTCAACAAACCCGCTCATATCTAACCTAGGGCAATATGACAACACTCTGGACAAACATAAAAGACCTCTCTCAATACTAACCAGTAATTGAATAAAACACAGAGCAAAAGAAAAGACACATCAAAAGTTAAGGTATCCCTCATTCAAAGTTGAAGGAAATGTCTACGACAAAACCTTCTATCTCAAACTGCTTAAAAATGAAACTAGCAGTAAATGCTCTAGTGTGTGTGTGTGTGTGTGTGTGTGTGTGTGTGTGGGCTATCTCAGTATATGACGGTCAGCCAACCTGTGCAGATGTCTCGACACCTGAAGAAGACCACGGAGCTAGTCGTCGAAATATCGTGTTTTCAAAACAATATCCGGCCGTACGCCCGTGAAGACTTCATTTAAAGTCTCCGTTCTTACGACATCAGACAACTTCATCAACACAACTATTTATATCTCATTTTTTTGCACAACTATTTAAAAGAGAATAACTATACGATATACTTACTTCCCACCCTCCAGTGCACTGTAATATATACACGGGGTAAACGCTATATTTAATCTCCATTCACACATATTCACTCAGGTATGGAATTGTGCCCCCAGGTAGGGTTCCAATCACGTCGGGGTAAATATAGCTTTTATCATCCAATCCAGACAGGCCCAGCTAGGATATTTCAACAGTAGTAACTTTGAGAAGGTTTGATTGAAATCGGTGTTGGGTGTGATACTTTCCTGCAGCAACATGTAAACTGTTAATGTAATCTTCTATTCAAAGTTTTCTGTAACTGTACACCCCAGACCCATAGACCATCATTAGGTCTGGTTGGATTCCAGTCAGCATGAATACATTTTTGACCTAAGACACGCAAATTACACAATCAGGAATCCATTCGCCTCATCTTTCATAAACCCAACAACCTTTTCGTTATAGGGTTCCTTATCGAATCGATTGTTGGGTTTATACCCAGATGTGTCGAATTCCTCCCTGTTGCGTCTCATTACTTCATATGGATCACAGCCGTACACCAAACAGATGAAACTGTCTGTGTCCATATGAAGTAATTTCTGGCGTATAAACTGCGGAATGACGAATTCATAGTGAAATCGATACATCTGCAGTTTAGACGGGTCGAGATTGCACATCCCGACTTAGAGCGGTTTTTAGAATAGTATCCACCCTTTCGGCATCTCCAGAGCACAAAGTCTTTCTCGAAAATAGTCATACGCTTAAATTGTGGTAAAGCCACGTGCTTGCGGGTACCGCGGCGGGCCGCCCAACCTATACACAATTTCACACCGCGGTGTTTTCTAATGTTCTCCATTGTTTTTTCCGAAAATTGAATTATTCATTACTTTGAAAAAGGCTGTCTCAAATTCTGACTTGGCTGTCAGACGAAAACACGTGTTGAGAGAGATGTATTCTTTCAACCACGGTGACTGGTTGAAAGAAATTACCCGGTGTACCCTGCCCAACTTCATCCCCAAGCCTACACGTTGCTGGAGGACTCGGTAATGGAGAACGTAATGAACCTTATACTCCAGCGTAGGCATCAGCTTGGGGAAAGTAGATCCAAGGGCGGCTTTGAGGTCTGTTAGAAAGTCCTGTATATCCTGAGGAATCGTCAGATCTACCTCTAAAAAGAAACCCCTAGGTGAGTCGGCTGCTACGCGCATGAAGTCTATGGTGGCAATCTGCTTGGCCGATAACCATTGAAACCCTCCAGAGAGTAAATACTCTGACATGGCCCAGCCATACAGATTGTTTACATGAAAATACATGATGAAATTTTCAGGTGCCTCGTGGTTGTACTCCACCAGATACCAGTTATTTGCCTTGGGGTACCTATGGACGCCCTGGCAAATACCACCACGAATTCCACGTTCGAAAAAGAGAGGCATGTCGACATCTGTCAGAAGATCCAGCTCGACACGCGTTCTTTTTAACATTACCTGCCACGAAAGGCCTGGAGCTGTGAAATAGTGGGCTGGGTCCAGGGTGTACTTATCCAAACATACAGCCATAATTTTATCAAACAGATCCGCAAGTAGCCGAACATCTGTCCCCATATACAGACTTGCGTATATGCCCAAGTTTTGGATATTGATAGTCCGCCACAACTGTGTCGCGTGTTCGTAGTTATCGTCCGAAATTTCAGACTCCGACAACGAACTATAAACTTTTGACTGTGGAGGGAGCGTGGCCTCTTTGAGCTTCTCCATCGAATTCATGTATTCGTAAGGGAAGACTTCTTTTCGCTTAACTAGTTGGAACTTCTAGGGGTCCGTGAAATGTGCACTGGTAATGTACATAAAACGGTCCTCAAGGGTTCCAACCAGCTTATCTAATGTGGACTGCATGAAACGGTACGAGTCCAGGAACTGCAATGTGATCAACGTACCATTAATTTTTTTAGCAAACGAAATGTAACGTTCAATGTTGATACGCAGGACATCCATCCCATCTTCATCGAGGTGTGCTAAGGCCCTAACAATGTAGTGTGCATCATACTCAGACAGATTATGGAAAAAGATGGGTATGTACCTTTTATTCTTGTACTGTATATAACAGTTATTGTGTGCAGCCCCTCTGAATGCACCTGTGAGGTGGCAATGATCATGAACCTTAACGGCCCCCGGTGCAAAGCCGTCACCACCGATGTGGAATACCGCGGCACTGGTAAATTTTGCCTCATCATCAGCCTACATTACAACAGATGTGACCTCCTTGTAAATTTCATCAACGTCACGGGCCAGTTTCACGAGTTGCTCCACTAGCCACGTCTCAGGGTTTTCCACCAAGAATGAGTGGAATCGGTTCAGCTGAGGGTCATATGCGCAAAAAAAATAGTATGCCGCGGCAAAAGGGATGTGTTCCTGGACTGCTGTGGAGTGAGAGGCATTGGGGTCGGGTCTGCACGTATCAAAGTGTTTCAACAAACATTCAAAGGCCCCATAAACGATGAATGGAACACGCTGTTGGTGTAAAAAATCCTTAAACTTTAAGGTTTTGTCTTCATCGCTGGGCAGGTCGATTCTTACAGCGGCCACCCTTGCGCAATCAATCTGCTGACGGTTGAAGAGATCTTTGCGTCCTAATTTTGAAGACATCTATTACAAATGTGTGCCTTTGTTGATAATGGAGGAGGCCTAAAACTTTATGTTTTCTACCTACTTGTAAACATTGATCGAATATTCAGGATTTTGCCTCTCAAATTTAGAAATGTCTGACAATTTTACAGGGAAGTCTATGCCTTCAAAATCTAAAGCGTACTTGGAACGCACTTTAATAGAATGATTGACTCTATACCCGTGGTCTTGCACACGTTCATCAAATGCCAGCATCGTTCAAAGAAAACAACGATCATCATAGATTAGAACATTGTCAATTGCTTTCTTTGCTTGGATATCGGATGGCAGCGGTTCGAATTTAGCTACATGGATATCGATGGCGTCGATTTATTCGAGGCATTTACCACTATCTCGATCCAGGAATTCACTAAATCTCTTCACGATATTTTGAAACACATAGACTTCATACCAATCTTTCAGGGAAGTACTTAATGTGAGCTCGCGCATCTTTGGCATAAAACAAATATGGCTGAAGTCAGTGACATTATCTAACCCCACCTGGCATTTTACAGCCGGTGTTGATGGATTGGGGAATAATCGCAGAAATTTGGTCTTTAAAAATTTTTAAACATGCTCTGACAAAATTGTCTGGATCTTTAAAATTTTCAGAATTGATAACTGTGATATGGAGTAACCTATTCCCGTAAGCAGTTGCCCTAATAGTTGGCTTTAGCCGCGTAGCATCCGGCTTACGTGTTTCCCCACCTTCATTAATGCCGGAGCTGGTCGGTTGCGTGTTGGGCAGCCAGTAGGACGAGGGTTCATCTGTTGCCCATAGTGCTTCAAATGGTGTGAGAGTGGTGGGTAGCACGTCCTCTATCGGCTCTGCCCGCGCTGGTGCTGGGTTGCAACATGTCCGCGATGCCCCACAGTGCTTCCAGGTCCGGCGGTGATATATAGCCATCTGCAAAACAACAACAAAAAATCAGATTCATTGTTACAAATACAAGATGAAAAAAATAAAAAGGGAAGAAAAATACCTTACATGCCACTTTAATCTAGTTTGATGTTCCATCATCCTCGGTGGTCATCCTCCTTTTGTGTGTTCACACTGGCTCCGAGGAACCTTGCTGTGTATTAACACCCGTAAAAAAATAAAAAAATACATAAACACTTACCAGCAAGAAGGAGGACATCCTCAGGCAGATTGGCGTTACGCAAAGGTTGTACATCATCCTCAAGTTCTTCAGGACAGTCTGCGGGGGGGAAAAAAATCAGCTTTACTGCATACACAAAAAGTTTAAAATAATTTAGTTAAGGAAATTAAATTTTAACTTACAATTAGCGAAATACTCCGCAAGCTCAGAAGAAGAGGTTGCGGTGGTTGCAGAGACATCTACAACAGAAACAAAATAATTTTTATTATAAAATGCAAAAGTTACTACAGCAAAAAATATATTAATTTCAGTCAAACACTTACCTCCAGAAAAAGCGTAACGCACCACCAGGCCCGGAGTTGAGATAACTCGTGGTTCCACAATAGAAAAAAATTATAGTATGAAACAAGTGAATATATACCGCAAAAATATATCAATTTCATGCAAAAAACTTACCACTCGCTAAATCTTCACTAAAAAGTGATGAGATCTCCGATAGATCTGAAATAGAGAAAAAGAAAAATTAGTTTGAATAATTTTAATTAATACATCTAACAAATAGGAAATTAACTTACGGTTTGCAAAGAAATAATCTATATCTGCGGCAAACAGCACCGGGATTCTTGAAAAAAAAATATATATTTAGTATCACTGACATACACACATGATAATTATTATTTACAGTCACCTAACATGACATGCAGAAGATTGAGAATTTTCAATAATGATCAACGGTGTAGCGGCACGGCGTGCACAACAAGCGACTTGCAGACAATGACGCCTATTCCACCTTGCCTCAGCTATTTATACCGGCGGGGTGTCGCAAATAAGGATTGCAATCCCGCAGTGTTTTCAATCCCGCTGGATCCGTGCGGGATTTACGCCAATCCCGTGGGATCCCGCAGGATCCGTGCGGGATTGGCGTATACAGTTTTTTAACGCATATATATAAAACATAGTTAATTAAAACGTTAATAAATTAAATAATAATTAAATTAATAAATAAATTTTAATTGTAAATGATACAAATTAACTGTTATCAATATTTTATCGGCAAAATGACATTACAACTTTTTAGCATGTCTTAAGTACTTTTCGAGGTTTTATATTTTTGTTTTTTAATCTAAACCAATTTTTAAATAAATAGTAAAAATGAAAAATATATGTGCCTTACAATACATAACATAAATTTAAAAAAAAAAAAAACATGGTTTGCTTATTGGCCAAGTTACCAAAGTTTTTTTATTTTTTTTAAATTCTAAATAAACGTTCCATAACACCGAGAGAAAGCATTCCATTTCACAAAGTGAAGTGAATATACTATGTAAAGTGTAGACTTAGTTCAGAACAAGATCTCATAACATTCTGTCACTGCACGTGACTTGGCCTTTTTTTTACAAAAATTGTTTTTGTTGGATTCATTATTATATCTTCTGATTCCTTGATTGATCTTACAGTTGATTCAATGTTATTAGAAGAAACTACTCACCTACACTTAAACTGTCAAGTATTTTAGTATTACTTATGTGGCGTAACGACGTTTTTATAGTGGAAATTATTACTTTTTAGTAAGAAAGGAGACTTTCTCGGTGAATGATTGCAGTTTTCATACGTTGTATCTCCGGAGGCAGCAGTCGAAGTATGGTGTTCCTACAACACAATTCGTCGATACACCCTGAATACTTCATTATAACTTTTTTGCCTTTAGTCGAAATAATAACAAGGAGAAGAGGTATTAATGGATAGCCTGAGCGCCACATGTAAGCTGGCGGCTTTCGTCAAAGAAACGCATTGAGGCAGCGGCCAAAACAACAATAAGTCAAAGGATATACAATTACCTTTTGATAGCTGCTAAATAAATAGGTATACGATCTTTAAAATTACGATAACATTAGTTTCCTATCAACGAACAATCAAATTTTCAGCCGCAATTAAGGAAATTGTCACAATAACTTTATCTGCAAATACAGAAAATGGGAATAATGAAACCGTGAATAAAAAGCTGTAACTGTGTAGTTCAGATAACTTTTGCGACACATTAAATTTAATTATATGGTTAGAAAATCATACTAAATACGCAACATAACTCAAATTACAGAATTGTGTACTCGAAAATGAATACGCAAAAGTGTATCTATTTACTTACAAATGACGAAGGTTGACAAAAACAAAAGTTTGTTCACACGCTTCAATTGCAAACTGCAAGGGTACAGGCAAACAGTGCAAAACATCCGATAGAGATCGAGTGAGGCAGCGAGTCACGCAGTGACATAAGTTTCCCCCGGGTTTTGCGGATTGCGGATCCGCTTAATTTTGTGCGGGATCCACTAGACTGTCTGATAATGCGGGATCTCAATTTAATTTAATTTGATTGCAATGGAGCACAGGCTCCGGTGGCAATTTCCCTACACACCCATCGTCCCCCTATCCTGCACCTACCTACATTTGCCCTCTACAAATTTTATCTTTAAATTCTTTCAAAGTTTTCGGTAAATTATTCATCATTTCTCTTGGTAACTCATTCCAATCCCTGACACCCTTACCTAAAAAAGACAATCTTCCCACACCCTTGTGCCTGAAATCGAGTGCCAGCTTGTGGTCATGGTCATCTTTTCCCTTCCATGCACTACTTTTCATACCTATTGCAATATCTTTCCATGCCTCATCGCCAGTATATGCCCTGTACACTCCCATGACCCTCCTCATTCTCCTCCTGTCTTCCAACGTATCCCATTCCAGCTCCTTTATCATATCCGTCACTGATTGCATTCTGCGATAATTTCCAGAAACAAATCTAGCAGCCCTTTTGTGCACCCTCTCCAACTCCTGTATTTGATACGTAAAATGAGGGTCCCATACTACACTACCATATTCGAGCAATGGTCTGACCAAACTTTTGTAACCCAATTCCTTGACTTCTCTCGTATATCCCCTCATCACTCTCTCCAACAAGTGCAGAACTTTGAAACCTTTTCCTACCACCTGTCCTATGTGTCCTGCCCAGTTAAGTTTATTATCAAAAGTAATTCCAAGATATTTACATTTCAAGTCTTCAGCAAGCAATTCTTTCCCCACCTTATATTCATAATTAACCTTTTTTTTTATTTGTGTATCTAATAAGCTGACTCTTCTTTGCATTTATCTTCATTCCATGTTTACCAACCCAAGTAGATATCCTGTCCAGATCACCCTGGAACTGTTTACAATCCTCTATCGTTTTGATTCTTTTATACAGCATTATGTCATCTGCAACCAATCTAATTTCAGATAGTAAACAATCAACACAATTATTCATTAGAATAATGAATAGCAATAGTCCTAATACGCTACCCTGTGGCACACCCATTTTTACTTCAACTTCTTTTGATCCCGCGGGATTGCAGGATCCCACTTTGTTGGATTGGAATCCCTAGTCGCAAACAAGTGCATACTTAACGGCACGCCAGGAATAACCAGCATGGTACTTGAGTACATGTTTCGCAACGTCTAATGGAGCTGGCTAAGAGCAAACATAGATAACAGTCTCGCATACCAGAGCGTGTTGGCGCAGGCACGTCATGTAGAAACTTGTCTGAGGCTCGCATTCCAGGAATAACCTATCGCTCCCGGGGCGAAGGAATTCCCCTGCTTGCTTTCTCTCTCGTGGGGGAGTGGAAAGTCTGTGCACAAAGAAATTAAGCGCTCGGGAGATGCTGACATCTAGCGGTGACCACACTCTCCGAGCCGTGAAGTGCTGTCATCTCGCGACAAATATGCGGCAGGGGAGCGTCCGTGTCGCAACACGGCCTCGGTGGGTCACACCTGTGAAAACTCGTGTACAGAAATAGCCCTAATCTCAGGGAGTGGAATTCCCAGTGATAGACATGGATAGAAGAACTAGCTTTGTCTCTCGTGGTGAAGTTGAATCTCTTTGACTGGCGCATGCGCAAGTTGAGGTTTCCGTGGATCGGTCAGCATGTGGTGGCATCTAGCGGTCGAAGAAGAGGTTAGCATCGTGACCCTGAACGCTGATTGGTTACCACCACCACCACCCTGTGAGGTCACACCGATGGTGCTGCCCCCTGGTGGCCACCAAAAGATTTGTGGCCCAAAGTTGGTGTCTGACATCTACTTAACAGTATGTATAAAATTTAAAATCCAGCTTTACAATATACTTTTATCATAACATTTTGTTACCTGTCCTAGTAAAGAAATTAGACTATTGTTATAATGTTTATTGCGAAGATTCATAAGTTTCTATCATTTCATAAACAGAAACCCATAGAAATTATCCCTGTCCTGCCTAAATAAACGCAATTTACATAAACCTTTTTATTTTTTGATTATCCCGATTTGTAACCATGAATTCCGATTTATTTACCTTCCATCTCTTTTAACAAACCGAGCCTCACAAAACTAGCTTCTGCAATTCTCTGATACATGCGATGAACTTGTAATTTATCTATTCTGTAACTTTTTTCTACTCTATGTAACAATTGAATTTAAGTGATTGGTAATTAAATTACATATTGGATCAAAAAACTTTTATTACGACGTATTAAAGAAAAACCTACGGCATGGACCTATGCGCCTTTGTGTAACTTTTTATTTGCCTCTCATTGGTAAAATAGGACTCTGGTATGAAATTTTACTTTCTGCGATATTATCTTCCTCCACAGCTTCCAGCTTCTAGCTGGACCTGATTTGCACATAAGTTTTTCCATTTTCCACTCTCTTCCCACCTTCTTTCCATCTCCACTAAGGTCCAGTATTCTCATATATTCAGCACTCACTCCCCTCAACCATCCATCTAGGCTGTTGATTTAATATCATCATCTCTCATATTTTCCTTGGTATTTTACTCTCCCTTCCCCCAATTCCCGTGACAAGCACATACCATCTGAGTCTTGCCTTCTATATATTTCCCACAAGGGTTCCTCCTTCATTCTATCCTTAACATTTTCAATCCTTATGCTGTTCATTCTTGTAAACCTTATTTTGCTTCTGAGATGCTTCTCATTGAGAGTTTATTAAGATGTATAGAGCACCAAATTTTTCGTAGGAAGGCTACTATAAAAGTAGATGTTACTTGCCTTAGCTGGTGCAAAAGATCTTAAGCCGGCCCCGGAAGAGACTCCCCTCATCCGCGTGACGTCACAGTTTTAAGTTCTTTGCACGGCTGGGAATTCTAATTGACCAATCAGCGTTCAGGATCGTATGACGTCACAAGATGGCGGATCGTTAGTTCGTTCCTCCGCCGCTAAGGGGGCAGCACCGGCAAGGCTTGCGCATACGATAGTCCTTGACCGGCCACCCAGATGGCAGCATCTCCCAAGAGTTTAATTTCTTTGGACACAGACATTCCACTCCCTTACGAGGAGTGAAAGCTAGTGGGGGAATTCCGCCGCCCGGGGCGTGTTTACACAGGTGCGCTCTCGTTGCGACAGGTGTCAACTTGCTCAGCCAAGGCATCGGGCGTTTTGGCCTCGCATAACCTACCGGGACATAGTATCCCGGTTTCCAATAGGTGGCGGGGCATGGCTCATTTTGGGCTCGATACGCGGTTGTGAAAGCTACAAATATTTCCAGGCATAGGTGCATAGTATCCCGTTTCCCGATAGATGGCGTGGCATGCTTCATTTCTCAACTCGATTGGTAATTAACAAGCTTTTAAGAGAAATATTTCAGGTATTCCTGCCTGGTGTCTGTCTGCTATTATCGGTATATCTATGTGACAAGTATTTCGAAACCATGGAGTTATTCCCGACGTTCAGAAATATTATTTCCGTTTACCCAGCGACAAGCAGAGCCCATTATCTCTTGCGAAAGCTCTGTACACAGCAAGGTGCAAATATTTCAGCACAGTAAAATATTTTCTTCGGTTCTGTGTCGTGAAATATACTTGCATTTGATTAATCGTAAATCATTGCAATTTTACTAAAAACAAAAAAGTCCACATTATCGGATATTAAAACGACCTCGGTAGTGTTGGGGCTAGAGTGCCGAAGGTCGCCGGTTCGAGTCCGGCCGCGGTGTTTAAGTGTTTTGTGATATTATTGAAAAAGCCGTTCCAACTCCTCAAAGTTACGTAATTTCCACGCCTAGAGAGTATGGCGCCAGCTTGACTTGTTATAACTGAATAAAAAATAAGTTGAAAAGCATACATATTTCCTTTAAAATACGTTAACGTTCGATATGGAAAAAAAACGTCATAAACTAAGCAAATTGGAAAGATATAAAAGCGAAGAAAAATTCTATGTGTACCTGTTTTCATGAAATTATTTAGCGTTCTGGCCTTGCATTCGGGAAAACGGCGTTTCGAATCCCCCGTCCGGGCATCCAGATTTGGGTTTTCCATGGTTTCCCCCAAATCACTCCAGGTGAATTCCGGGATGCCTCCTTCAAAAGGACATGGCCGAATTCCTTCCCATTCCTTGCCCCCCATCCTTTCCCCGTCTCTAAAGACCACGTTATTAGAGAGACGTTAAAAAGTTTAAAAAAATGAAATTATTCTGATAAGTATAGCAATACCACACATACGTTATTCCTATCAAAATTCGTAGCCTCAAAAACCCATCAATGGGTGAAATCCTTTCACTGAAACCGACAGATATTCACCGACGAAGGTAGAGAAAACCATAAATTCCGTTCATCGAAGCAGGCAGACATTAAAAATTAATTCACCGACGAAGAGACGGGAAACAAACTCACTTTTTCACATCATGATGGATTCGTTATGAACAATATAATATAGCTCACGTGTGTCACCTACATTCCGTGTATTTTAAAGGATGTATTAAATAAGGGGTAATGAAACAGACCGAGAACACAGACACTTTTAAAACTCAAAGAGGCATTCAATGGGTTTACTGATGTATGTATGTATAACCTCGATGAATTAAGAGCACCTAAACTAAATCAAAGTTGTCGATTTGAAAACCATTTTCTTTCCCTACAGCCATTCCAGAAGTGAATACACGTTAATCACTTATATCAAACTAATCAGCATGTAATTTTTTCAAGCCTATTTCTCAACCCTACAGACTCAGTATTTGGACACGAGCCCACTTGAAAATATTTATGACATGATTAACAAAGCCTTTCCCACACCAAGGCTAGTAAAATCAAAGTTTTCAGTCTGACCATGGCAAAACTCATGGAATGGAACGAGGGAAGAAAGAATTCATATTAGCATCAGTACGACGCCTTATTTCTCTAACTTATCTCTGCTGCCATTGGTATAAAATATTTAATCACACTCGTAATTGTTGCCATCAAGGTCAAACCTTTGTCGTCCGTCTATCCAGACCAATCTATGTATCAATTCTGTTATGCTTTCGTAAGCAATCACAAATTGAGTGTCCTTAGCTGTACTTTGTCTAAAATTCCAATCAATCCCTTGTGACACATCAGTGATTGACTAGAAACAGAGAGATATAACCACCTTTAACTGTATTTTACAGCACAGCACGTATATTCCAGGAACGAAATACCGTCTGTTAATCTTACTAATTTCACCCCTGTCGAATCGAAGTACGCCAGTCCTATGTGATAAAAATCGAGTCACGATAAGGCAGTGCTAAGCACAGAACATGCCTGAGACCATCGCCTGTGACCAAGGTGGAGATATAGAAAATTTACCCACTTCCTTATGGAAGAAATCCAGTGCCACAGCACAGCACTTCCTCAAACCAATTTCTGTTTTCCAATGATTCCCAATCCAACCCCTGATCAGTTACAGACAGGGTTACCTTCTGTTCGTGCGTTATAGTAAACCAAAAATTCAAACGCAAAGTCTTCTCCTAATCAGTAGCCAGGTACCAAAATGTTCACTTAAGGTGGTTCTACGGCAGTTTTCCAGGAAAATTCTCCCTTTTTCCAGGAAATTATTTTTCAATAAATCAGGACCCAGGAGAGTTCTCTATTAGGTTTAAATGTTCCCATCTAACGCCAACCTTCGGATTCAGGACCAAGTCTGACATTTGTTTGTAATTGCATGCTTTGTTCAAGTAACCACGATAAAGTTACCATAATGCTCTTAGCTAACTGATAGTTTCTTGGTCATCAAACAGACATCGTAACCCACATTTTCATAGAAGATCCCCACACATCGACAAGTATCCAAAACGTCACTATAGGTGCAGAGATTAGTTCTATTACGCCTAAGATAGTGCTCACACTTGAACTGTCGTAAATTGTTAGGTCAAAGTGGAAGTTTAGATATTTTATCCACTCAGGCCTCATCACCTAAAGTCTAATGCGAGATTGTGGTCACGGTCAACTTAGGCTCCATACACCACTAAGAATTATTCCACCAATATCCATTCTAACAGCATTATATGCCACCTACAGCCCCTCAACACTCTTCCTATCTTCCAGCTCCTTTGTTATGTCACTCACTCAATATTTTCCACAGATAAATCTATCTGCCCTCCTTTGCACCTTGCATTTGATGTACAAAAAATGTGGACTCCATACTACAGCACACAAGCAATGGTCTGACTATGGGTTTGTACCCAAGTCCTTCGCTTTCTGGTACATCACCCCTCTCTGTTAAATGATTTTTATGTAGTGAGAATCAAATTTCGTATGCCAACACAAACGGCAGTAAACTGTAAAGAGCACATCGAAATGGGAGATTGCCTAAGCCCTGAAACAATGGTTAGAATCACACGTTGATGGTGAGCATAATACTATAGCCATATATTGTAGACTCAAATCCACATAGGAATGACACACGCACACACTTGTACATGCATACAGAGAGGTCGACAGAACTAACAGCAAGCATCACGGAAACGATGAAGTGAGGCAGAATTGTCGTTACAACTGATTAACTGGACAGAACTATCGTTACAAAAATCATCAGACGGACGAGTTAAAGTCACCATACTTACGCTTACATGCACAAAGAGAGACGCAGATACACATGTCCACCATGACTACAGAGAGTTCAGCACAACTGCCGATACCAATCATGGAAACAAAAAAGTGGTGTAGTACTCTCTTGCCTCATGACTGGCTGAAAAAAAAAGTCTCCTTACATATCATAAGCCTGGCGAGATAGAAGGTGTGCAAAAGATGGTATGTTTTCACCATAAACCTAAGTGTTTATACCATAAATACTAGTGTTCATCACGCTCCAGTTGATTACATTTACCATCAACACGTCTCTCCCAACCCGCAACCCTTCCTACCATTCAGTAAAAAAGTGACGCAGGTACCATGAGTTGCAATAGACACTTGACTATCAGATCTCACCCACAAATCCATACATCTCAATACACTAGCACAAACAAACATAAGTGGAGGGATAGCAATATCATTCGTCCAGACAGACGTGTTTACACAAGGTATCACCATATTTACGCATACAGACACAGAGAGAGACGCACAAACACTCACATTTCCATGCCTTCAGCGAGCTAGACACAACAACCAGCCCAAACATGGCGACGAAAAATTGGCTTAGAACTGACCAAAAAATCATCAGTAACATATGTTCCATGCACCATACTCTTCACATCAACATCAGCTTATTTATTTCACACTACAGACCTCACTACCATCCAGTATCATGTGTGCTAGGTAAAAAACTGTTCACATCAGCACCAACACGTCTATCCCACACCTAAGCTTTTTCTGCCATTCAGTAACATGTGCCCCCATGTACCACGAGTAGCAGTAGACACTTGGTCATCAGACAGATATCATAACTCCCATATTTATACTAGGTCTCACCCACAAATCCATATGTCACCTCACACAAGCATAAGTGCAGGAACAGCATATCATACATCCAGACAAACGAGATAAAGGAAGGTATCACCACATTTACGCAAAAAAGAAAACAAAACACCCAGACATAGAGACGCATACACACGTACATTTCCATGCCTACAGCGATCTCGACTCAACAAGTAGCCCAACCATGGCAATGAAAAAGTGGAACAGAACACCCGTGAGTGGCCAAAAATCATAGAAACACACACATACACACACACACTCACATGTCAATGCATTCACACAGTTCCATTCATCATCAAACATAACTGGAGGAAAGAGACTGAACATGCTAAATCAAACTGAAGAGTTACAGGATGTGTGAAGTTTGAAATCACAGCCACATCTCTTCCACACCACAACACTTTCTGTCATTTAGTAACATGTGACCCAGGTACCATGAGTTACAATAGACACTTGTCTATCAGACGGATATCATAACCCCCATATTCATATTAGGTCTCACCCCACAAATCCATACGTCTCCACACAAACACAAACATATGGGAGGAACAGCAATTCATACGTCCAGATAGATGAGTTTAAGGAAGGTATCACCATACTTATGCATACAGACACAGAGAAAGACGCACACAGACACATATTTCCATGCTACAGCGAGCTAAACACAACAACCAGCCCAATCATGGCAAAGAAAATGTGGGACAGAACCCCCATAGCTCAAAACTGACAAAAAATATCATCATTAACATGTGTTCCAAGTAACAAACTCCTCAAATCAAAATAATATCATTTAACTCACACTACACTCCTCTCTGCCATTCAGTATCGTTGGTAATATGTACAAAACTGTTCACATGATCAGCACCACCTCTATCCCACGCCACAAGCCTTTTCTGCTGTTCAGTAATATTTGTCCGACGTACCACGAGTATCAGTAGGCACATGGTCATCAGACAAATATCATAACTCCCATACTCATACTAGGTCTCACACACTAATCCATACGTCACCACACACATGCACTCACAAACAACCATCAGACAGACGATAGAGTGTGTGCAATGGATGACATGTTTTTGCCATACACCTCAGTACTTATCACATTATCAATTAATTACATCAACACACCCGAGGTAGCCAGTCATTGTGAAATCTCAAAGTCGAGTAGAATCCTATCGTGATAGACACACAACCACATAGAATGTCACACATGCTCACACTCACATGTCCATGCATACACACAGTTACCATACATTACCACACACCTACATGTAAATGGAGGAAAAGGACTGAACACCCCAGGTCCAGACTGAATAGCTACATGATGTGCGAAATGTTACATTTCTTTGCTACAAACCTCGGTGTTCATCACACCAAAATGATTACATCTACATAGGTGGCCACTGAAGGAGAAATCTCAAGTAGACTCCTACCATCATAATTACACACTAACCACACAGGAACACGCACACACACATATGTCCATGCATATACCGCAATTTCATAAGTTACCACATACATACAAGTAACTGCAGAAAAGAGACCCAACACACGACATCCACACTGAGGTGTTACATGATAGGCAGACGATAGCATGTCTTCACAATACACCTCAGGGCTCACAACAATACCTGAATTTTAATGTGCCATCAGTATAGCTGGCGGCTGGAACTAAATACTTGGCAATGTTGGGTCAAAAGTCATTTGTTAATAGCAGCTCATAAAAGAGAAATTTTGGGTCAACCTGCCCAGGCGGGCGCGGCGAGAGGGGGCCTCCCTTCCTCACAGCGGACGCGTTCATCATGTTTTTGTAGGTCGGTATACCGGCGCATATAACCGCTTTCAGCGCAATGAAATTCCGGTCTTCAGTCCGGTCCTAAAAATGCGGTTACCGGTAATAGGTCCCGGTCGGGAAACTCCGGTAAACCATAGCAGCCCGCGCTTTTAGACCGGCGTATTGCGATTTCACAATGACTGGCTACCTATGTGTTGATGTAATTAATTGATAATGTGATAAGTACTGGGGTGTATGGCAAAAACATGTCATCCATTGCACACACTCTAACGTCTGTCTGATAGTTGTTTATGAGTGCTTGTGTGTGGTGACGTATGAATTAGTGTATCAGACCTAGTATGAGTATGGGTGTTATGATATTTGTCTGATGACCATGTGCCTACTGATACTCGTGGTACGTCGGACAAATATTACTGAACAGCAGAAAAGGCTTGTGGCGTGGAATAGAGGTGGTGATGATCATGTGAACAGCTTTGTACATATTACCAACTATACTGAATGACAGAGAGGTCTGTAGTGTGAGTTAAATGATATTATTTTGATTTGAGGAGTTTGTTACTTGGAACACTTATTAATGATGATATTTTTCGTCTGTCTTGAGCCATGGGGGTTCTGTCCCACTTTTTCTTTTCCATGATTGGGCTGGTTGTTGTGTTGAGCTCGCTGTAGGCATGGAAATATGTGTCTGTGTGCGTCCTTTCTCTGTGTCTGTATGCATAAGTATGGTGATACCTTTCTTAAACTCATCTATCTGGACGTATGAATTGCTGTTTCTCCCATATGTTTGTGCTTGTGTGGAGACGTATGGAATTTATGGGTAATACCCAATATGAATATGGAGGTTATGATATCCGTCTGATAGACAAGTGTCTATTGTAACTCATGGTACCTGGGTCACATGTTACTAAATGACAGAAAGTGTCGTGGTGTGGGAGAGATGTGGCTGTGATTTCAAACTTCACACATCCTGTAACTCTTCAGTTTGGATCTAGCATGTTCAGTCTCTTTCCTTCAGTTATGTTTGATGATGAATGGAACTGTGTGAATGCATTGACATGTGAGTGTGTGTGTGTATGTGTGTGTTTCTATGATTTTTGGCCACTTATGGGTGTTCTGTTCCACTTTTTCGTTGCCATGATTGCGCTGCTTGTTGAGTAGAGATCGCTGTAGGCATGGAAATGTACACACTTTGACAATAATTTAGCCGCGGCTGAAAAATTATTTCATTCTTATTTTGAAAAATCTGACATCAATGTCATCCCAGGATACAGTAACGCAATACTGGCAAGCCAGTATTGCGTTACTGTTGCTTAGGATGACATTTATGTCAGATTGTGCAAAATAAGTGTGATAGAAATTTTCAGCGGCGGCCAAATTTATTGTTAAAGTGGTACGTGTGTATGCGTCTCTATGTCTGTGTGTGTGTGTGTGTTTTTTTGCGTAAATGTGGTGATACCTTCCTTTATCTCGTTTGTCTGGATGTATGATATGCTGTTCCTGCACTTATGCTTGTGTGAGGTGACGTATGGATTTGTGGGTGAGACCTAGTATGAATATGGGAGTTATGATATCTGTCTGATGACCAAGTGTCAACTGCTACTCGTGGTACATGGGGGCACATGTTACTGAATGGCAGAAAAAGCTTAGGTGTAGGATAGACGTGTTGGTGCTGATGTGAACAGTTTTTTACCTAGCACACATGATACTGGATGGTAGTGAGGTCTGTAGTGTGAAATAAATGAGATCATGTTGATGTGAAGAGTATGGTGCCTGGAACATAAGTTGCTGATGATTTTTTGGTCAGTTCTACGCCATTTTTTCGTCGCCATGATTGGGCTGGTTGTTGTGTCTAGCTCGCTGAAGGCATGGAAATGTGAGTGATTGTGCGTCTATCTCTGTGTCTGTATGCGTAAATATGGTGATACCTTCCTTAACTCATCTATCTGGACGTATGAATTGCTGTTCCTCCCATATGTTTATGCTTGTGTGGAGAAATATGGATTTGTGGGGTGAGACCTAGTATGAATATGGGGGTTATGATATCCGTCTGATAGACAAGTGTCTATTGTAACTCATGGTACCTGGGTCACATGTTACTAAATGACAGAAAGTGTTGTGGTGTGGAAGAGATGTGGCTGTGATTTCAAACTTCACACATCCCTGTAACTCTTCAGTTTGGATTTAGCATGTTCAGTCTCTTTCCTCCAGTTATGTTTGATGATGAATGGAACTGTGTGAATGCATTGACATGTTAGTGTGTGTGTGTATGTGTGTGTTTCTATGATTTTTGGCCACTCATGGGTGTTCTGTTCCACTTTTTCATTGCCATGGTTGGGCTACTTGTTGAGTCGAGATCGCTGTAGGCATGGAAATGTACGTGTGTATGCGTCTCTATATCTGTGTGTTTTGTTTTCTCTTTTTGCGTAAATGTGGTGATACCTTCCTTTATCTCGTTTGTCTGGATGTATGATGTGCTATTCCTGCACTTATGCTTGTGTGAGGTGACATATGGATTTGTGGGTGAGACCTAGTATGAAAATGGCAGTTATGATATCTGTCTGATGACCAAGTGTCTACTGCTACTCGTGGTACATGGGGGCACATGTTACTGAATGGCAGAAAAAGCTTAGGTGTGGGATAGACGTGTTGGTGCTGATGTGAACAGTTTTTACCTAAGCACACATGATACTGGAATGGTAGTGAGGTCTGTAGTGTGAAATAAATGAGCTGATGTTGATGTGAAGAGTATGGGGCCTGGAACATATGTTACTGATGATTTTTAGGTCAGTTCTAAGCCAATTTTTCGTCGCCCATGTTTGGGCTGGTTGTTGTGTCTAGCTCGCTGAAGGCATGGAAATGTGAGTGTTTGTGCGTCTCTCTCTGGTGTCTGTACGCGTAAATATGGTGATACCTTGTGTAAACACGTCTGTCTGGACGAATGATTTTGCTATCCCCTCCACTGTAGTTTGTTTTTTCAAGTGTATTGAGATGTATGGATTTGTGGGTGAGATCTGATAGTCAAGTGTCTATTGCAACTCATGGTACTGCGTCACTTTTTTACTGAATGGTAGTAAGGGTTGCGGTGTGGGAGAGACGTGTTGATGGTAAATGTAATCAACTGGGGCGTGATGAACCACTAAGTATGTAGTGGGCTATACAACCTCTAATAGGTTTATGGTGAAAACATACCATCTTTTGCACACCTTCTATCTCGCCAGGCTTATGATATGTAAGGAGACTTCTGTTTTTCAGCCAGTCATAAGGCAAGAGAGTACTACACCACTTTTTTGTTTCCATGATTGGTATCGGTAGTTGTGCTGAACTCTCTGTAAGTCATGGTGGACATGTGTATCTGCGTCTCTCTTTGTGCATGTAAGCGTAAGTATGGTGACTTTAACTCGTCCGTCTGATGATTTTTGTAACGATAGTTCTGTCCAGTTAATCAGTTGTAACGACAATTCTGCCTCACTTCATCGTTTCCGTGATGCTTGCTGTTAGTTCTGTCGACCTCTCTGTATGCATGTACAAGTGTGTGCGTGTGTCATTCCTATGTGGATTTGAGTCTACAATATATGGCTATAGTATTATGCTCACCATCAACGTGTGATTCTAACCATTGTTTCAGGGCTTAGGCCATCTCCCATTTCGATGTGCTCTTTACAGTTTACTGCCGTTTGTGTTGGCATTCGAATTGTGATTCTCACTACATAAAAATCATTTAACAGAGAGGGGTGATGTACCAGAGAAGCGAAGGACTTGGGTACACACCCATAGTCAGGGACCATTGCTTGTGTGCTGTAGTATGGAGTCCACATTTTTTTGTACATCAAATGCAAGGTGCAAAGGATGTGCACATAGATTTATCTGTGGAAACATATTCAGTGAGTGACATAATAAGGAGCTGGGGCTGGGATGTCACTGGAAGAATAGAAAGAGTGCTGAGGGGCTGTAGGTGGCGTATAATGCTGTTAGAATGGATATTGGTGCAATAATTCTGAGTGGTGTATGGAGCCTAAGTTGACCGTGACCACAATCTCGCATTATACTTTAGGTGATGAGGCCTGAGTGGATAAAATATCTGAACAATCCCGTTGAACTAACAATTTACGACAGTTCAAGTAGTGAGCACTATCTTAGGCGTAATAGAACTAGTCTCTGCACCTATGGTGACGTTTTGATACTTGTCGATTGTGGGGATCTTCTATGAAAATGTGGGTTATGATGTCTGTTTGATGACCAAGAAACTATCAGTTAGCTAAGAGCAATTATGGTAACTTTATCGTGGTTACTTGAACAAAGGATGCTATTACAAACAAATGTCAGACTTGGTCCTGAATCCGAAGGTTGGCGTTAGAATGGGAACATTTTAAACCTAATAGAGAACTCTCCTGGGTCCTGATTTATTGAAAAATAATTTCCTGGAAAAAGGGAGAATTTTCCTGGAAAACTGCCGTAGAACCACCTTAAGTGAACATTTTGGTACCTGGCTACTGATTAGGAGAAGACTTTGCGAATTTTGAATTTTGGGTTTACTATAACGCAACGAACAGAAGGTAACCCTGTCTGTAACTGATCAGGGGTTGGATTGGGAATCATGGAAAACAGAAATTGGTTTGAGGAAGTGCTGTGGGTACGTTGGCGATGAGGCTAGAGGGTGGATCTTGGTGAAGATTAGGAATAGAATATCAGTAGCAAGCCGGCACGGGATTTCCTTCCATAAGGAAGTGGGTAAATTTTCTATATCTCCACCTTGGTCACAGGCGATGGTCTCAGGGCATGTTCTGTGCTTAGCACTGCCTTATCGGGACTCGATTTTTATCACATAGGACTGGCGTACTTCGATTCCGACAGGGGTGAAATTAGTAAGATTAACAGACGTATTTCGTTCCTGGAATATACGTGCTGTGCTGTAAAATACAGTTAAAGGTGGGTATATCTCTCTGTTTCTAGTCAATCACTGATGTGTCACAAGGGATTGATTGGAATTTTAGACAAAGTACAGCTAAGGACACTCAATTTGTGATTGCTTACGAAAGCATAACAGAATTGATACATAGGTTTGGTCTGGATAGACGGACGACCAAAGGTTTGACCTTGATGGCAACAATTACTGAGTGTGATTAATTATTTTATACCAATGGCAGCAGAGATAAGTTAGAGAAAATAAGGCGTCGTACTGATGCTAATATGAATTCTTTCTTCCCTCGTTCCATTCCATGAGTTTTGCCATGGTCAGACTGAAAACTTTGATTTTTTCTAGCCTTGTTGTGGGAAAGGATTGTTAAACATGTCATAAATATTTTCAAGTGGGCTCGTGTCCAAATACTGAGTCTGTAGGGTTGAGAAATAGGCTTGAAAAAATTACATGCTGATTAGTTTGATATAAGTGAATTAACGTGTATTCACTTCTGGAATGGCTGTAGGGAAAGAAAATGGTTTTCAAATCGACAACTTTGATTTAGTTTAGGTGCTCTTAATTCATCGAGGTTATACTTACATACATCAGTAAACCCATTGAATGCCTCTTTGAGTTTTAAAAGTGTCTGTGTTCTCGGTCTGTTTCATTACCCCTTATTTAATACATCCTTTAAAATACACGGAATGTAGGTGACACACGTGAGCTATATTATATTGTTCATAACGAATCCATCATGATGTGAAAAAGTGAGTTTGTTTCCCGTCTCTTCGTCGGTGGAATTAATTTTTAATGTCTGCCTGCTTCGATGAACGGAATTTATGGTTTTCCTACCTTCGTCGGTGAATAATTCTTAATGTCTGTCGGTTTCAGTGAAAGGATTTCACCATTGATGGGTTTTTTGAGGCTACGAATTTTGATAGGAATAACGTATGTGTGGTATTGCTATACTTTATCAGAATAATTTCATTTTTTAAACTTTTTAACGTCTCTCTAATAACGTGGTCTTTAGAGACGGAGAAAGGATGGGGGCAAGGAATGGGAAGGAATTCGGCCATGTCCTTTTGAAGGAGGCATCCTGCATTCATCTGGAGTGATTTGGGGGAAACCATGGAAAACCCAAATCTGTATGCCCGGACGGGGGATTCGAAACGCCGTTTTCCCGAATGCAAGGCCAGAACGCTAAATAATTTCATGAAAACAGGTACACATAGAATTTTTCCTCGGTTTTATATCTTTCCAATTTGCTGAGTTTATGACGTTTTTTTCCATATCGAACGTTAACGTATTTTAAAGGAAAAATGTATGCTTTTCAACTTATTTTTTATTCAATTATAACAAGTCAAGCTGGCGCCATACTCTCTAGGCGTGGAAATTACGTAACTTTGAGGAGTTGGAACGGCTTTTTCAATAATATCACAAAACACTTAAACACCGCGGCCGGACTCGAACCGGCGACCTTCGGCACTCTAGCCCCAACACTACCGAGGTCGTTTTAATATCCGCTAATGTGGACTTTTTTGTTTTTTAGTAAAATTGCAATGATTTACGATTAATCAAATGCAAGTATATTTCACGACACAGAACCGAAGAAAATATTTTACTGTGCTGAAATATTTGCACCTTGCTGTGTACAGAGCTTTCGCTTGTCGCTGGGTAAACGGAAATAATATTTCTGAACGTCGGGAATAACTCCATGGTTTCGAAATACTTGTCACATAGATATACCGATAATAGCAGACAGACACCAGGCAGGAATACCTGAAATATTTCTCTTAAAAGCTTGTTAATTACCTATCGAGTTGAGAAATGAAGCATGCCGCGCCATCTATCGGGAAACGGTATACTATGCACCTATGCCTGGAAATATTTGTAGCTTTCACAACCTCGTATCGAGCCCAAAATGAGCCATGCCCCGCCACCTATCGGAAACCGGGATACTATGTCCCGGTAGGTTATGCAAGGCCAAAACGCCCGATGCCTTGGCTGAGCAAGTTGACACCTGTCGCAACGAGAGCGCACCTGTGTAAACACGCCCCGGGCGGTGGAATTCCCCCGCTAGCTTTCACTCGTAAGGGAGTGGAATGTCTGTGTCCAAAGAAAATAAGCCCTTGGGAGATGCTGCCATCTGGGTGGCCGGTCAAGGAACTATTGTATGCGCAAGCCTTGCCGGTGCTGCCCCCTTAGCGGTGGAGGAACGAACTAACGATCTGCCATCTTGTGACGTCATACGATCCTGAACGCTGATTGGTCCATTAGAATTTCCAGCCATGCAAAGAACTTAAAACTGTGACGTCACGCGGATGAGTGGAGAGTCTTCCGGGGCCGGCTTAAGATCTTTTGCACCAGATAAGACAAGTAACAACTACTTATAAATGTTTTCCTATAGTGCCCATCCTTTACTTGCTGTGTTGACTACACTCTCTTTCGGGCTTCCATAGTCCTGGAGCTGGCCTTTCATCATCTATTTATCTTCAGGCTTCTATGTATCACCGAGCATGGTGCGTTAGATTTCGGGAAGATGTGGCTTTAAATTCTCTGCCCGACCATTCAGTTTTCCTTGGTTTCCCAAAATGATTCCAGAGAAATGCCGAGATCGTTCATTCAAAAGGTTAATGTACGAATTAATACCCTTTCTTTACCCCCAGTCCTTTCTGCCTCTTAATGAACTTATAAGACAATAAGCAAAAGTAAATAATTAAAAAAAATAATAGCGACATTTCGTCCTGGCACCAAGGCCACTTTTCCTCAATTATCCGTCTTGTTTTAGCGTTGTAGTGGCAGAAGGCGTTGGCTATGTCCAAGGGTGTTGTTACAAGTTGCATCTGTTCCTGTACTGATTTGTTGGAGTTTTTATTTAGCCTGGAAGTAAGGTGGTGAGATTTCGTATCATCTTTCCGAAAATTCGTGTTGTGTCGGAAGGATTTAAAATTTAAAAGCAGGCTTGAAGACACCGTGGAGTGCTATTTCTTTCTGAATAAGATGCAGTCGTGGTGGGGTTTCAGACTTCTCAACTTTCATTTCAGCCTGTTGTTTAGTAGGTAATATAGAATTCCAAAAGGATCTGACCTCATGATGTATACAAATGAGCACATTGATAATAACACGTGAAGCTGCTCTTGAAGAGTCGTGAAACGAAATTGAAGTTTTTGAAAAACTTAAAAGATACTTTGCTGAGGCATCATTTTTTGAGATGAGGGTCAACAGAAAGAGCAAAACACGCTATGGTATCCATGAATAGGTTGTAATATTGACATCTAGAAACAGTGAACGAAATTTTATTCCAAGTTGTATAGGTACGCCAGAGTTTAAGCCGTGCTGGTCACAGTTTTAGGAAATTACAATGAAAGGCTTTTCCCCTACGCAGCAACATTTCGAGGGAAATTTTGACTGCTGGTTTCCCATTGCTTTCCTCAGAATGGTTTTAGTTATAAAAATGATTGTATGTGTAAGTAACTTCATGGGCATGTGTGTAGTATGTTGAAAGTGTTACGCATGAGAAATGAAGGAAGGGAGAGTATGGAAAGCGGTGGTTCCTCGTCCCGGCCTAGTCCTGCGAATGATACCCAATCTATAGTCCCCTTCCGCCATCAACAGTGTCACATACCCTTACTCCATATGCCCTACGGAGACGTTTGAATTAAATAAGGGATATGTGGCACAATCTGATGAGTAGGAAGTATCCTTTTCTAATAGCCATGCCCCAGATAGTGAAAAACGCTTCCTGCATCAGGGCTAACCCCATGTCGAGTGTAAGGCACTGGTGCAGTTTGTTAACGACCTTCAACGCAAGGGGCGGACAAAGTTGTTAATTTAACTGCTATTGAGCGCACACTCCGGTGGTAATTTTCACACACAAATTTTTCCGTTTTGACACCTAATTTTTCTCTACTAATTTCAACTTTAAATTCGTTCAGCGTTGTAGATAAATTCTTCATCATTTCTGTTGGTAATTTATTCCAATCCCTGACTTCCTTACCCAAGAGAGAAAATTTTCCCATACTCCTATGCCTGAAATCGAAGATTAAGTTCTTGGTCATCTTTTCCCTTCAATGCACTTCGTTCAATACTTCCACCAATATCATTCCATAACTCGTCACCAATATACGCCTTGTACACTCCCATGATTTTATTCACCCTCCTCCTGACTTCCACTGAATCCTATTCCAGATCCTTTATCATATCAGCTACTAAACGTGTTCTGTCCCAATTTCCAGAGAAAAATCCAGCAACCCTTCTTTGCGCCAACTCCTTTATATGATACCCAAAAAATGAGTCCCATACAACACCGCCGTATTTAAGTAACGTTCTGTCCAAAGTTTTGTAACCCAATTCCCTTACTTCTCTGGTGCATTCTCTCATCACTTTTTTTTTGTTTATTGGCTTTAGGATTTGATATACCATACAGCCAGCTTAATATACATACACAAGCGTTTTGTTTCACAAGCTTTGGAATTTTTTAATTACATTGAATGTATATTTCTGTATTTTTTATAAAGTCTCTAATAATATTGTATATTTTCCTGTTGTTAGATGCAAGTAGTCCGGTGATACTTGGAAGCGGCTGTCCTGCTCTCACTAGGGAGTTGATGAATGATTGCTGCTGCTGTCGGTATAGGGGGCACCTGAAGAGCATATGGTTAAGAGATCTTGCGTTGATTGACCATCACATTGGCAGAATGGTGAATCCGCTGAGTGGATGCGATATAGATGTTCCCGGAAAGCATCATGGTTAAACCTCATACGAGTGATGGATGTTATGAAGTTGCGTTGTGTTTTCCAATCTGTAAACCAGGGTCGTCGTGGTGGTTGTGGCTGTATCTTTGCGTATTGCCGTCAATTGAGTCTTTTTGTTTCCATCCAGAGCATGGCCCATTGTTGATGTATGTGATTGGATATTGCTGCATGGTAATCATTGGCGTTGAAAGGAGGGGTGAGAACTTGGCCCGAATTACATGCCTCCTTAGCTAACTTGTCTGCGTATTCATTAAATCTTATACCAGTATAGGCCGGGATCCATATATAGTTTCACACAGGATCCCGCTTGAGCAAGTTTCTGTATTATGCTAATGTGGTATGCATTTGAACGGTGTAGAATGGCCGGAGTTGTTAAATTACGTAGTACACTGAGAGAGTCCGTTAGGATTAAAACGTTTCGCCGAGGAAATTCTCTCGCATAGGAGAGGACTTGAAGTATAGCAACCGCTTCAGCTGAATAAACTGGAAGATGATTTGGTAGTCTGAATTTTTGTTCGTGCTGCGTCTCAGGGCAGTAGATGGCGCACCCTAAACCCTCTGAGGGTATCTTCGATCCATCAGTGTAGATATGGATTGAAGTTGGCCATTGCTCTGTTAAATACCCCTGACAAAATTGCTGGATTGGCTGGCCGGATCTCGGGTGTGCGGGAATACAGCTTACTGACTTTGGCCTCACGCATTCTAGGTAGGGGATGTCGTGTATTGTTGCTGTTTCCTGCAATGGCCGTTCGGGGAGGACAGTTGTCAGAAGAACGAGGCTGTGTAGCAGTGGACATCTTTGGTTGTAGGAGCGAGGTCCTTGTTCTTCCACCAGCTGTTGAAGGTTGGTGATTTGTTGGAGAGTAGTTGAATTTTTATCATGTATTCGAGCTAATAAAAATTTGTTAGATAGTAACTGGGTTCGGAATTTCAGGGTCATTTCTGCGGCTTCCAGGTAGAGGGCATTTATCGGTGTTGATTTCATAGCCTCCAGACATGTACGAAGGACTGATGCTGTATGCTCTCCACTTTATCTAAGTTCCTTTTGTTTCCACTGAAATAGAACATGCTTCCGTATTCAGTTTTAGATCGGATTATAGCGCGGTACAATATTAGTAATTTCAATGGGTGGGCTCCCCACCATACTCGTGTCAGGGTTCGTAAAATGTTGAGTCCTTGTTTTAGTTTAGGGACAAGATGGCGAGCGCGTGCTACCCAGATTAATCGTGAGTCTTAGACTAGGCCGAGGAATTTGACATTCGATTTGATCAGTACGCTGCATGTGCCCAAAACTAGATTGTAGATAGGGGGATGCATTCTTCTTCTTGTGAATATGACAGCAGTGGATTTGCTAGTCGAGAATCCTAGTCCGTGTTGCTGGAGCCAGTGGATGACTATGAGGATGGCTTGTTTATGGATGAGCTTAGTTATCGAAATAGAAGATGCAGAGGCAAATATACATACATCATCGACATATTGGATGATCTGCACCTCGGGGGGCAGAATTTTCTCCAAATCCCGCACATATAAAACGTACCATAGTGGTCTTAATACCGCTCCCTGCGGGAGTCCTTGCTGGGTAAGTCGTGGACCTAATGCACGTGTTTATATCTGAAGAACAGCTTTCTTGTTCGTAGTAGTTGATAAATTACGGCTACAAAAGTCATGGAGAAGGAATAGTGCTATGAGCTTATCAATCAGAATTGGTATTTGAACGTTATCGTATGCCGCAGATATGTCCATGAACAAAGCCGTAAGGTATTGGTTTTTCATAAAGGTTGACTGAATCGCCGTAACTAGAATGCTGTGGTTGTCATAGGTACTCCTTCCTTTGCGGCATCCGTATTGTGTGGTGGGTAACAGGGATTGAGCTTCTAGCCACCATTCTAATCTGTGTTTCATCATCCTTTCCACGTATTTGCCTATGCAGGACGATAAAGCTACCGGATGGTACGATGTAACAACTCCTGGAACTTTTCCAGGTTTGAATACCGGGACTATAATCTGAGTCTTCCAAGTTTCTGGTATCAGCTTCCTTGTCCATAGGTTATTAATGATGTTGAGTAAGAGGTTTAGGGCTTCTTCAGGTAAATACTGTAGCATGGGATAACGTATGTCATCTGAGCCTGGTGAAGTGTTGCTGGAGTTCTTGAGGGCTGCTCGAAATTCGTTAAGGGTGAAAGGAGTGCACAGAAAATGGTTTGAGTCTTCTCCAGTGAATTCATATCGAGGAGGGGCTGTAGAAGGTGGAGCAATTCTATCAGCAAAATCCTCCAGCCAAGTAGTATCGACGGAGCGTTCTTGCGGGTTGTGTTTTCTGTTGGGCAGGACTTTTATACGATACCATACCTCTTCTATTTTGGTCTGCCTGTACAAGGAGGGGCAGAATTCTTTCCAGGACTGTCTTTTTGTCATTTTTAGGAACCGCTTAGTGCAGGCAGACACCTGCCGATATCGGAGAAACGTGTCTTGGGACGGGTGATTTCGGTATTTCCGCAAAGCAGCACGTCGGAGAGCGACATGCATAGAACAGTCTCTGTTCCACCATACGGTTGGAGTACTCTTCTTCTGGACGGGGTTCTTTTTAAGAGTAATAGAGATGAAGGCTACGCGTTCCAGAGCTTATATGAAGAGATTATAGTCATCCATCGCTGAATCGCGGTAGTAGTGTGGATTGGGCTGTGCGATCTCACAAAATGATGCCACCCCTATTGTTCTAATTGGATACATTGTATCATTCTATTATTCTATTGTTCTCTCCCCTCCCACCAGTCAATCATTTTCATACCTATTCTACTGTTATGCTAATTAGGCCACTTGACTTGAGGCCACTTCACTAAACTCAGTTACACCCCTCATTTTCAAACCTATTGGCAACAAACCCTTCCCCTCACTCCCCTCACACCCTTCCCCTCACCTCCCCTCTATCCCCTCGCCTTCCTCCCCATCCCACCACTCACTCCCCTCCCCTCCCTCTCCTTCACTAAACTCAGCCTCCCCACCCTAGCATTAGCTGACCATTCCATTCCTCTTTTGCCAGGCCACTTGTTTGAACACCTGCCTTTTCCAATCACCCCTCCCCTTTAATAACATCAGTTTCATCTCCCTCATTGGGTGCACTCAAGCGTCACAAATCTGATCACTTAACCTATCATTCACCAATCCACAAGGTATATAGTGAAAGGAAAAAAAATCGCTGTTTGATGGCATTCGACTCTAATAAAATACGATTTAAACCAAATTCCGTAGCGTGCCAGTATGGATTTACACCTCGTCGTCATTAGAGGAAAGGAAAGGATTTGTGCAGAGAACGGGCACGTGGAGTGATTTTTGGAAACCAGAATATTGATGCTCAGACGGGGATTCGAACCAGCGCCCTCCTGAATGCGTGGTCATAGCGTACCAGTATGGCTTTACATCTCGTCGTCATTAGAGGCGGGGAAAGGATTGGTGCAGGGAACGACCACTGGGGGAAACCATGGAAAACCAGAATATGGATGCTCAGACGGGGATTCGAACCAGCGCCCTCCTGAATGTGTGGTCAGAGCGTTACCACTCACCCGCCAAGCTCAGTAATTATCGCTAGGGCAAGGTGTATAATGAAAGAAAAAAGAATCGTTGTTTGACGGCATTCGACTCTACATATGGACGGGAATAAAGAATGTACTCTATATTGAGCGATTAATAAAATACGATTTAAACCAATGATGTTTCTTTCTTAAGAAATGAATTAATGAATTTAAACAAATCTCTGAAAGCCCATTTTACGTAATATTAAACATTTAATTTTCTACTCCTGGCATAATGGCTACAATTTTTTTATTTATCAAGATGATTCTTAAAAAATAACCTTTCCAATTTAGCAATAATATTTTTTTTAAAACTATTATTTTCGTTGGTTCGTCAGAAATTTTCATGCTTCAGCCAGCCGCCCCCTCCTACTCATATTCAAGGAGGGCCCATTCACACACAATACCCACTTGGCGGCCCCTCTCACCCTAAGGCGCAACTTCATTTCACATAATATTAAACATTTAGTTTATACACCAATAATACAAGATACAAAAAAAAATAATATATCACGATGATTCTAATAAAATAACGCTTCCAATTAAACTATAATATTTTTTAAAAAAACTGCTATTTTCGGTAGTTGATCATAAATTTCGTCGCTTGAGCCACGCTATTGTCTTGGATGAGGTTTCTAAAGCCTATTGTATGTTGCGTTTCTGCTGTGCGTTTTAATATTCAGTCTTCATAGAAAAATATACGAGTATCAATACTGTCGACCTTGCACACTAGTGTCCACAGCTTTATTTGATATTCCGGCAGCCTCCTATTCACGAATAAAAAATCTGACATCTGACTCTTACGAGCGAGTTTTCATACATATAACACCACAAGTGTACATCAGATGTTTTATTAATCGCATTTCTCGGTCCGCATCTATAAAAGTAAGCGATTGAAATTATACGCTCGCCTCAACGGCAACCACATGCTCCCCCTCCAAAGCAGCAGCTACGCACTGCATTGTTCAACCGCCCCTCTGGAGAACATAGAGTTGCAGTTAATACTCCGACTCTGAGACTGCCTACAGTTTGAGTTGAGAGTTCTCTATTCATACCAATGTAATGCAAGGATCTCGACAACCGCAGCAGCTTCGCACTGCATTGTTATATTGTTAAGTCAACTGACCACTTCTGAACGTCATCTCGATCAGGAACTACTTCCTCTGCATTTGTTATATATTGTTAGGTCAAGTGATCCCCTTCTGAACGTCATCTCTATCAGGGTCTGCTTCAGTGTATTGTTAGGTAAACAGACCACTTCTGAAGTCACCTCGATCAGGAACTGCTTCCTCTGTATTGTTATATATTGTTAGATCAAGTGATCCCTTCTGAACGTCATCTCGATCAGGTTCTGCTTCCGTGTATTGTTAGGTCAACTAACCACTTCTGAACGTCATCTCGATCAGGAACTGCTTCCCCTGTATTGTTATATATTGTTAGGTCAAGTGATCCCTTCTGAACGTCATCTCGATCAGGGTCTGCTTCAGTGTATTGTTATATTGTTAGGTCAAGTGACCCTTCAAAAAGTCATCTCGACCAGGGACTGTTTGTTGATGTATGCGATGTTCATCATTTGCTGAAGTGATCGGACGTCGGCTGCATTTTTCATCTACAATTATGGCCTTTACATTCTCGAAATCACGAAATTATAGTGCCTATCGATTTACAGTAGACGTATCAACAGCATCTTCGGTATAAACAGCCTTGAAACGACGATGAATCTCGGTAGGAATCACTTTGTCAGCAGTTAAAAATTCGATAAGAACATGATGTTTAACTCGCTTTGACACAGCACTAGAACACTTCTCCATAATTCTGGACAACAAATCCTTCCTTATCAGTACTTTCAAATAAAATGTAATGTCGCGTGGTATGTATCAGCTGGCGTCAGAGTTTCTCAGTCGTAACAGCCTTACCTAAGGACAGGACTGAACACGTGAAATGACAGCAGCAATAACGAGCATGGTGGGTGAGATGCAATGTTGTGGCTTTGCATTCGGGAGGACGTGGGTTTGAATCCCAGTCCGACCATCGAGATTTCGGCTTTCCATGCTTTTTGCGAAATTACTGCATTCGGTGCTTAAGCCATCTGACGGGGAAGTGAAAAGTCCAGGATTCGAATCCCGGTCTCAACTGCGATTTTCAAAAGGCCTTAACCTGACCTTCACATCTGGCACAACTTGCGTTGTAATGTAGTTACACCAGAAAACTTCCGTTGTTAAGTTTAAACTGTAGGTTCTCTATACCCGTTTTAGTTCAAGCAGGCTAGGATAGGGGCGGAATGCGCAGGCAATAAAAACCCTGGTCATAATGACCAGACGAGCCATTACTCCGTACATCAGGTGAATGTCGGGTTGGCTCCTTCAAAAGGCCATGCCTGAATTCCCGTTCCTTGCACCAGTCCTATCACACCTCGTGATCGGTAAAGGTCTGGCCTAGCATTTGAGAGGGCGGGGTTCGAATCCCCGTCCGGGCATCCAGATTTGGGTTTTCCATGGTTTCCCCCCAAAAAACGCGATGCGAATACCGGGGTGATTTCTTCATTTGCCATGGACGAAATCCCCCCCGTTCCTCGTCCACTGTCCTTTCCCGCCTCTAAAGGCTTCGATGTCGACGAGGCGTTGAACCATAAAAAAAGAAAATCACGACACCAACTCCAGATGACTGTCGAGTTATTCATTCAAAATACCATGCCGGAATGTTCCTTGGATATTCCAGTATGGTTTGCAATCCGCTTTTTGAGTGATTCACCAGTGGAATCAAATTGTTGACGTATGCGATGTTCATAGTTTGCTGAATTAATCGGACGTCGGCTGCATTTTTCATCTACAATTATGGCCTTTACATTCTCGCAATCATGAAATTTTAGTGCCTATCGATTTACAGTAGACCTATCAACAGCATCGTCGATATAAACAGCCTTGAAACGACGATGAATCTCAGTAGGAATCACTTTGTCAGCAGTTAAAAATTCGATAAGAGCATGATGTTTAACTCGCTTTGACACAGCACTAGAACACTTCTCCATAATTCTGGACAACAACTCCTTACTTCTCAGTACTTTCAAATAAAATGTAATGTCGCGTGGTATTTATGGTCTGGCATCAGAGTTTATCAGTCGTAACAGCCTTACCTAAGGACAGGACTGAACACGTTTATCCCCACCACCACGGACTAGACCTGATTACTACCCAAATAGACTGCTAGTGCCAGTGTACAGAGATGGCCAGCCCGGTACTGTTGTTCCCGTCTGTGTATCAGCTCAGTGCTGGTGATTCTAAGATTTTGACGATAGTTTTATCGTCCAAACACGAATTTGAGCAAGTAGTAGTGCTCGAAAAAGTTGGATATCGCACCAAGGTTATACTAACGTATGAAGAATAGGTCGTGCTGACTCAAGTATTGGATGTAGTGTCAGATTTGTTCTACACAGGCAGCTCCCAGACAAACATCCCACTTGGTGAGCACGCCGTCTCCTTCTGTACGATTGCCAGGACGAAAACTGTATGTTTTTACTCAAATGCTGATCCCACCAGCGGCATCTTCTTCAACTATTCAACTTGGAAGAACCTCAATGACGCGCAGCCTGCAGTATCCAGCGCCTTGGCCGTCAAGAAGAGGTGGGACTACCTAGTTTCAAGATACTACACAGAATTTGTGGAAATTTTATCTCGTAAACTGCTACGAGACTATCATATGGCCACAGTGCAAAAACTGATTGAAATGCATATTAGTGATGTTTATGTGACTCAATTGACCCCCAGTTCATCACTGGACTATAATCTACTAAAATATGAACTTATTGGATATAAAAATTTACTTGTACTACCTGTTATTAACAATGTGGCAATTAAGAATTAAAACCCAGGATACTACATTGATGTGAACAGTGTGAATAAAATGCACATAGTATGTTATTCAATTTTTTTATTTTATCCACCTTCCAATAATGAAGCCCTTTACCGAGTTATTTTTATGAGTACTTGTAGTGGCATGACGCTTCATCACTTACATACTAGTCTGAAGAGCGAATCGTAATAGACGCCAACACACGAAAAGACATAAATTTGTTGGGTATAAGTAGGCTATTTCTATGAATAACATTAAAAATAGAGTGAAAATGTACAAAATCAAGAAATCTGGTCATATATAACAAAAAATCGGTAAAAAAATGTAAATTTCGTCCATGAATGAAGTCAATGGTTGACATTAAAATTACATCCGCGTGTATCACAATATCGTTGACATAATGTGCGTGGATTACAGAAATACGTGCAAAATGGGGGTAAAAAAAGAAAAATAGTGTAATGGCAGTCTCTGGATAAACTAAAACGTGGTATTTTTTTTCAGTAATAAATATTTTCTGACGAATAACGAAACTTGGTAGAGTTCTCCAGAGTCAACACACACGTCAGATAACCATCATGATAGACGGGTCAGTGGAAGTGCATCGGATGCTGCATTCATATGTGTATATGGCGTACTCTGTAAATTTTCCTCCACAAAAGACATAAATTGTATGAATTACATGTTTGCTCACGCTTTATTTTCATAACAATAACATGCAGTCTAAACACACATAACATTACCATCATTATAGACACGTCAGAGGAAGTGCACAGGATGATAACTATACATACTAGCCTAGCGTTTGTACCAAACGAGGTGAACCAACGTACACAGACGGAAAAAAAAATCCCAACACCAAGAAAAAATTATTGTAGAGTAATGAAATTTGGACAATGCATTTGTCAAGTTAACATGTTTAATTGATTAAATTTTCAAGATCACAGGTTAATTTAAGCTCAAGAAAATGCATTTCAAATGTGAAATACTGTTAAATTAATAGCCGGTGTAACCTCCAGAATTTTGAATGCAAGCCTGCAAACGTGAATGCATTGTGTCATACAGGTTTCGAATGTCACTTTGTGGTATGGAGTTCCATGCTTGTTGTACTTGTGCTGTCAATACTGGGACGGTCAGTGCTGGCTGTGGATGATGCTGGAGTTGTCGTCCAATGATATCCCATACGTGTTCAATTGGAGACAGATCTGGTGATCTCGCAGGCCAAGGTAACATGTCGACACTCTGTAGAGCACGTTGCGAGACAACAGCGGTATGAGGGCGAGCGTTATCCTGTTGAAAAACTCCCCCTTGAATGCTGTTCATGAATGGCAGCACTACAGAAATTCGAGCTGCAGTTGGTACCACAGTGACACAACGAACTGTTAGAAATCGGTTACTTCAAGGACAGCTCCGAGCCAGGCGCCCTGTAGCGTGCATTCCACTGACTACAAGCCATCGCCGTTTGCGACTCCAGTGGTGTCAAGCCAGAGCTCATTGGAGGACGGAGTGGAGATCTGTTGTGTTTTCTGATGAAAGCAGGTTCTGCCTTGGTGCCAGTGATGGCCAAGTGTTGGTCAGAAGGAGGCCAGGGGAACGCCTGCAACCAAACTGTCTGCGGCCTAGACACACTGGACCTACACCTGGAGTCATGGTCTGGGGAGCAATTTCCTATGACAGCAGGAGCACTCTTGTGGTTATACCAAACACACTGACTGCAAATTTGTACGTCAGTCTGGTAATTCAACCTGTAGTGCTGCCATTCATGAACAGCATTCAAGGGGGAGTTTTTCAACAGGATAACGCTCGCCCTCATACCGCTGTTGTCTCGCAACGTGCTCTACAGAGTGTCGACATGTTACCTTGGCCTGCGAGATCACCAGATCTGTCTCCAATTGAACACGTATGGGATATCATTGGACGACAACTCCAGCATCATCCACAGCCAGCACTGACCGTCCCAGTATTGACAGCACAAGTACAACAAGCATGGAACTCCATACCACAAAGTGACATTCGAAACCTGTATGACACAATGCATTCACGTTTGCAGGCTTGCATTCAAAATTCTGGAGGTTACACCGGCTATTAATTTAACAGTATTTCACATTTGAAATGCATTTTCTTGAGCTTAAATTAACCTGTGATCTTGAAAATTTAATCAATTAAACATGTTAACTTGACAAATGCATTGTCCAAATTTCATTACTCTACAATAATTTTTTCTTGGTGTTGGGATTTTTTTTTTCCGTCTGTGTATATGCACGCAGAAACTGACTTTAACGCAGTTACTTGGAAGGCAGTCTGCGTTTAAAGATGATGGCTCTCTCTGTCTCTCTCACACACACACACACACATAACGTTACCATCATTATAGACACGTCAGATGAAGTGCACAGTCGGCAAAAGAGCATGGAAACAGGTAAAACATCACCACAATTATGTCACTTTACTATACGAAAGATGTCATCGGTTTACATGGTTAGAAGGTGTGCATCATGCCATACGATGTGTATTAAGTGCATCCACCAAAATAGAGAAAACGCGTGGCATGATGCGGTGTATCATCATAAATGAAACTCATTCTGTTCACGGCCCGATATGACATCGGACAACTCGAGTAGTACATCATATATACCTGTTGGAAGTCACACTAAAGTATTGAAGCAGAACTAAACAGAGAATTCAGAAGATGACAACATCACAAGTTTCATTAAACAATATGTTAACACCACGACCCTCCACAATGGGCTCAACACCAGATGAAACATAAATTATGTTAGATATCAGATAGTATGTATCAGTTAGTATGTGCCACTTTCGATAAATTTAATTTAAAAAGTGTAAAAAAAATTCACGAATACTGGCCAAATATAGCAAAAATTTGTTAAAAATTATGGCACTTTCCGAGGCAGAACTTATGCTAAAGTCTGGTTAATACAGAATGTTAAAGTGTTTGTTATAGTTGGTTAGAGTAAATTCAGGTTAGGTTATTTTATCTCGCATTCTCATGGTGTCACTGATACATGGAAAACCAAAAGTATTTGCCGAAACGGCTTGGGCCCCAAAGTAAGCGGCTGCTGTGTACAGAAATACAAACGGGTTGTATCCAGATAACCGTCACGCAAAATTTCGGTCTTCTTAGGCCACGCAAAATACCGGTCTTCGTTTTCCACGGTGAGGACCAAGCAGCCACGGCAAACACTTTTGGATATCCATGTATCAGTGACACCATGAGAAGGTGAGTTGAAACAACCTAACCTGAATTTACTCTAACCAACTATAACAAACACAATAACATTTTGTATTAACCAGACTTTAGCATAAGTTCTGCCTCGGAAAGTGCCATAATTTTTAACCAATTTTTGCTATATTTGGCCAGTATTCGTGAATTTTTATTTATTTTTACACTTTTTAAATTAAATTCATCGAAAGTGGCACATACTAACTGATACATGGTAACTGATATCTAACATAATTTATGTTTCATTTGGTGTTGAGCCCATTACGTTTCGGCCTTGTGCAGGGTCGTGGTGTTAACATATTATTTAATGAAACTTGTGATGTTGTCATCTTCTGAATGCTCTATTTAGTTCAGCTTTAATACTTTAGTGTGACTTCCGACAGGTATATCTGATGTACTACTCGAGTTGTCCGATGTCATATCGGGCCGTGAACAGAATGAGTTACATTTATGATGATACACCGCGTCATGACACGCGTTTTTATTTCTATTTTGGTGGATGTACTCAATACACATCGTATGGCATGATGGACACCTTCTAACCATGTAAACCGATGACATCTTTCGCATAGTGAAGTGACATAATTGTGGTGATATTTTACCTGTTTTCATGATGAAGTAAGGATTTGTTGTCCAGAATTATGGAGAAGTGTTCAAGTGCTGTGTCAAAGCGAGTTAAACATCATGCTGTTATCGAATTTTTAACTGCTGAAAAGGGATTCCTACTGAGATTCATCGTCGTTTCAAGGCTGTTTATATCGACGATGCTGTTGATAGGTCTACTGTAAATCGATAGGCACTAAAATTTCATGATTGCGAGAATGTAAAGGCCATAATTGTTGATGAAAATGCAGCCGACGTCCGATCATTTCAGCAAACGATGAATATCGCATACGTCAACAAGCAGTCCCTGGTCGAGATGACTTTTAGAAGTGGTCACTTGACATAACAATATAACAATACATTGAAGCAGACCCTGTTCAAGATGATGTTCAGAAGGGATCACTTGATCTGACAATATATAACAATACAGGGGAAGCAGTTCCTGATCGAGATGACGTTCAGAAGTGGTCAGTTGACCTAACAATACACGGAAGCAGACCCTGATTGAGATGACATTCAGAAGGGATCACTCTACCCAACAATATATAACAATACAGGGGAAGCAGTTCCTGATCGAGGTGACGTTCAGAAGTTGTCAGTTGACCTAACAATATAACAATGCAGTGCGAAGCTGCTGAGGTGGTCGAGATCCTCGCATTACATTAGTATGAATAGAGAACTCTCAACTCAAACTGTAGGCAGTCTCAGAGTCGGAGTATTAACTGCAACTCTATGTTCTCCAGAAGGGTTGAACAATGCAGTGCGTAGCTGCTGCTTTGGAGGGGGAGCATGTGGTTGCCGTTGAGGCGAGCGTATAATTTCAATCGCTTACTTTTATAGATGCGGACCGAGCAAATGCGATTCATAAAACATCTGATGTACACTTGCGGTGTTATATGTATGAACACTCGCTCGTATGAGTCAGGTTTTTTATTCGTGAATAGGAGGCTGCTGCAATATCAAATGAAGCTGTGGACATTAGTGTGAAGGGTCGAGTGTATTGATACTCGTAAATTTTGCTATGAAGACTGAATATTAAAACGCACAGCAGAAACGCAACATACAATAGGCTTTAGAAACCTCATCCAAGAAAATAGCGTGGCTCAAGCGACGAAATTTATGATCAATTACCAAAAATAGCAGTTTTTTTTTATTATAGTTTAATTGGAAGCGTTTTTTTATTAGAATCATCGTGATATAAATTTTTTTGTATCTAGTATTGTTGGTGTAGAAATTAAATGTTTAATATTACGTGAAATGAAGTTGCACATTAGGGTGAGAGGGGCCGCCAAGAGGGTATTGTGTGTGAAGGGACCCTCCTTGAATATGAATAGGAGGGTGCGGCTGGCTGAAGCATCATAATTTCTGACGAACTAACAAAAATAACAGTTTTTTTAAAAAATATTATTGCTAAATTGGAAATGTTATTTTTTAAGAATCATCGTGATATTAAAAAAAAAAATTAGCTATTATGCCAGGAGTAGAAAATGGGCTTTCCGAGATTTGTTTAAATACATTCTACATCTACATCTACATCTATACTCTGCAATTCACAAATACTGTGGGTGGCAGAGGGTGCTAAGCACCAATCCTAATTCTGCGCATTCCAATCCCGAACAGATCGAGGAAAGAAGGAATACATAAATGAATCAGTACGGCATCTTATTTCTCTAAGCTTATCCCTCCTGTCATTGCGACCTAAATAGGTTGGCGGAAGAAGTATTTCGTTGCACTCGTAACTTAAAGATTTTCGCATATTCTCCAGCAAATTCAAACAAAAACGACGTCGTCTGTCCGCCAAACAATCCCAGCCCAACCCACGAATTAGCTCTGTGACACTTACGTAAGGACTGTAACTAGCAGTCACGAATCGAGCGGCTCTTCTCTGTAGTCTCTCTAATGTGTCAATCAATCCTTTGCGATACGGATCCCAAATTCCACAACAGTATTCCAAATGCGGACGCACTAGTGTTTTGTACGCTATTTCCTTTGTATGAGCATTACAACTTCTCAAAATACGTCCTATGACATCGTAGTTTGGAATTAGCTTTTCCTACAACGGAAGTTATGTGCAAGTCCCATTTCATGTTGCTTTGTACTGTTACGCCTAGATACTTCAGGGAATCTACAGTGTCAACAACTGAATTGTTAACTTTGTACTCCAGAGCAAGCGGGGTCTTTTTATTACTTATGTGCATTGCCTTGCACTTTTTACAGTTAAGTGTAAGCTGCCATTCACGGCACCATTCCGAAATAACATCCAGATCGCGCTGAATTTCTAAGCAATCGTCGGAGCACCTCACTTCCCTATAAATAAGCGCATCATCAGCAAAAAATCGCATCCTGCAATTAACGTTGTCACCGAGATCGTTTATAAAAATTAAGAAAAGAAGTGGTCCTATTACACTTCCTTGGGGAACGCCCGAAGTAACATCTAGTTTAGAAGAGGCTTCCCCGTCTACAACGACATACTGTGACCGACCAGTTAGAAAATCGCGTATCCATTAGCAAATCTGATCAGATATACCGTACGCTCGGATCTTCGTTAAGAGTCGGTTGTGTGGTACAGCGTCAAAAGCTTTCTGAAAATCCAAGACAATAGCATCAAATTTTGATCCCGCATCAATAACTTTCATTACATCATGCGAAAATAGAGCCAGTTGCGTTTCACATGATCGGTTCTTCCGAAATCCGTTTTGGTATGCTGTAAGTAGCTCGTTTTCGTCTAGAAACTTCATAACGTTAGAGCATATGACATGCTCCAGAATTCTACTGCAAACAGATGTTAGCGATATCGGACGATAATTCCTAGGATCTCTCCGATCTCCATTCTTGAAAACGGGAATCACCTGCGCAATTTCCAGTCAGAAGGTACTTTTCTTTCCTCTAAAGATTTTTACGAAATATATCTGACAGAAATGGTTCTATTTCTTCCGCATATTTCGAAAATACTCTTACTGGTATACCATAGGGACCCACGCTTTCACCCATTTCAGGAGTTTTAATTGCTTTATGATACCTACACTATCAATTTTTACTGGATCTATCTCAAATTCTACACGCCGTGGAAAAACGGGAATGTTTTCCAAGCTTTCGTCAGTGAAGGAATTTTTAAATTCGGCGTTAAATACGGTAGCCTTGTCGCGGCTGTCATCAACTTCCCGACCGTCTTTTAGTTGAACTGGCATATTGTTGTCACAACCACCTATTTTTTTTTTTACATACGACCAAAATTTCTTTGGATTTTCAATGAGGCTCTTGGAAAGTGAGTTGCATCGAAAGTCATTGAAGGCTTCGCGCATCGCATTCTTGACCTGTCCTCTTGTCTCAGCTAGTTTTTCTAAATCACTCCTATACATCGTCCGTCTTGAGCGTGCATGAATCTTCCTTTGCTTTTTAAGTACCTTTTGACTTCACGCGTATACCACCGGGGATCGTTCCCGTCCCTGATTGTCCTTTTCGGTATATGTAAGTCCATACCTTCCCTGACTATATTTATGAATCGAAGCCACATCTCTTCAACCGAGCCTCTTCCTGCTACAAAGGTAATGTATTTATCCCTCAAAAACGTTCTTAAACTCTCCTTTGGGGCCTTTTCAAACCTGTAAACGACCCTTTCTTTTTTCTTTTTGCGCTCGACTCTTAATTTTACTGTAGCAATTACAGCTTTATGATCACTTATTCCCGTGGTGGTAGAAATGTCCGTAAATAATTCAGGCCTATTTGTAACGAGAATATCTAAAATGTTTTCGTTTTCGTTGTCGCACCGCGTTGGTTCAGTGACGAGCTGCTCAAGATTAAGATCTGAGAAAAGGTCGAGAATAATCTCACAGGATATTTTATCCCTGCCACCAGTAACGTGGGCGTAATTACTCCAGTCAATATACGGCAAGTTGAAGTCGCCTCCTAGTATTATTCCATGATCCGGAAATTGACGAGCTATATTACTTGCGTTATTTCTTAAGGCCTCAGCAACACTTACATCTGCATCAGGTGGACGATAGAAAGACCCTATTACAAGTTTTGTCCTAGCTACTTTTAGTCTAATCCATAGGATTTCACAGACCGTCATATCTTAAGAAAGAAACATCATTGGTTTAAATCGTATTTTATTGGGCGCTTAATTTAGAGTATATTGTTTATTCCCGTCCATATATAGAGTCAGTGGCGGCCGAAGTGATTTCCTCGGGTAGTGACAACAACAAAATATTTCTAGTGGCGGATCTAGGATTTTGGTTTGATTGGGGGGGGGAGGGGCTAGGATTTGGTTTGTGGGCTCATTACTCCAGAATGCCGCCCTTATAAGAACAGCATAAAAAAAAGGTTCCCAAATTCCATGTCGTCGGGGGTGACCTTGGTGCTTTTGGTGGTGGGGTTCCCCACTGAATGTTTCCGCGGCTTACTGATCATCATTTAAGTGAAAGGTGACAAACAGCTCAGAGTAAGAATCTCGCTATATAAAGATTTGTAACGTGTGAAAGTCTCATTACCTGCATTTACTGCCGGAATTTTTAAATTATTTTGAAATTAATCAATGATAAATGTTTTAAAATTGACCAAACGGTAAACATTTAGTGATTAACCCAAAACCGACAAGTTGATCTACAAGCAGTGTTGGATTACCCAAAAGGTAGGACTAGGCACGACTAGGCAGTGGCCTGGAGCCCCTGATCTTTGAAGGCTCCCTGAAAGTTCACTTTTTTCACTAAATAAAAATAATAAAAAATAAAATCATCCAGAATAAAAAAATCAAAATTATATGAAAAGCATGGAAATTAATTTTTTTCATACGATAAATAAAAGTAATTTTCAAAATATGATAAATTGTAAAATTCGTTTGTTAATTGAATAAAAATATGATAAATTCTATTAGTCATCTACAAAACCTTTTCTTTGAACTTTTAAAATACATATAATTAATTTCAAAAGCAGAGGGATTCAACACTTTTGATAGTGCTTAGGACCCCATACTTTCTTATCCGGCACTGTCTTCGATGACCACGACGTCAGTGGAACACAATTGTCTTGAGAATCGTTTCCTGTTAGGTGCATTCATAAACTTATGTAATTCTCCTTCAGAGAACCTAAGAAAAATAAAGAAAACAATATTGCCTGCTCGCATTGACAAAGATTCTAGGGCAGCGTATCCAAACCATTTTCAACCCGAGCACCAGTAAATTTTCAAAAATAATGTTGTAGGCCACTAACTCACACAGGCCTATTTTCTCTCTCTCTCTCTCTCTCTCTCTCTCTCCCTCCCTCCTTTTCGTTTCAGCCGACTATGGACGACGATTGCGCAACTTCATTTTCCTCTTCTGAGTTTCCTTCCTCTGTCGCCAGTCACCTCCGCAACTTTTCCTCTGTCTTTTTTAATGTCTTCCACCCTGGACCTAATTTTATTATGTTGTTATTAAAATGTACAATTATAACATAATAAATCTTAAACCACGTTTTGAATCCTATGAAAACGCAGATATGAAACTGGATGTGAACTATTAAAAGTAAATTACATGTTAATCAGACCAAACTAGATAAATAATAATGTTACTACAGGATGGGCGCTACACTATACCACCGGCCTACAGGTATAAACCAAAATAAAAGACGCTAGACGGTATGCCTTTTATTTTTATTTACTTCACCACTTCCGTTACCAATCTTATCAACTACCGCGGTTCCTCATACCCATTTAAAACCCTTAGTAAACCGTCATTTACTTAATCTCTAGACGCCACATGGAAGTGAATAGACTATTGTAGAAACAATGCTGTTCTATCTCATCCTGGAAATGCCACATTTTTGCCGGGTCATTGAAATATTCAAGGCTTTTAAATATTGGGCATACAGCCTTATACAGTACGAATATGGTACCAGAATTTATGATATTATGCCTGTGGAACTCCTGAACTATGTTCGCGGACCACCAGTAATCAGCGAACAGACTGAAGCACTGTTCCAGTGGATATTTAGTTGAATGCTACAAAAATGGCAGCTGCTGCACTCTGCCGGCAATATTACTAACTTTATCGAGCTGCAGAGTGTGACAGAACGAAGTTGTCTCCATTCCCCATTAACAAAGCGAACCCCTGACCTTGCACATTTCCACGAAAACGCTAGAGCGCATGCGCGATCTGTGCCAACCAAGATTTATCTCCACGACAGCGAAACAGTTCACTGATGTGGCCAACAGATGGAGTTCATTACTTTCCCTAGCTGTTGAGTAGAGAATGAGGCATTTTTATATATTTATTTTTCTCTCACTGCATTTATTTTTTAATTTATTTATTCATGATTAGAGCTAGTGACATGTCACAGTGGCACTACGTCTAGAGCCGCCACTGTATAGAGTCGAATGCCGTCAAACAAAGATTTTTTTTCTTTCACTATACACATTGCCCCAGCGATAATTACTGAGCGTGGCGGGTGAGTGGTAACGCGCTGACCACACATTCATGAGGGCGCTGGTTCGAATCCTCGTGTGAGCATCAACATTCTGGTTTTCCTAAAATCACCCCAGTCGAATGCAGCGAAGGTTTGAACGCTCTGACCACACATTCAGGAGGGCGTTGGTTCCAATCCCCGTCTGAGCATCAATATTCTGGTTTTCCATGGTTTCCCCCAGTGGTCGTTCCCTGCACCAAACCTTTCCCCGCCTCTAATGACGACGAGGTGTAAAGCCATACTGGTACGGTATGACCACGCATTCAGGAGGGCGCTGGTTCGAATCCCCGTCTGAGCATCAATATTCTGGTTTCCGCAAATCACTCCAGGTGCCCGTTCCCTGCACCATTCCTTTCCTTTCCTCTAATGACGACGAGGTGTAAAGCCATACTGGTACGCTATGACCACGAATTCAGGAGGACGCTGGTTCGAATCCCCGTCTGAGCACCAATATTCTGGTTTCCCCAAATTACTCCAGGTCGGCGTTTCCTTTCCCCGCCTCTAATGACGACGAGGTGTAAAGCCATACTGGCACGCTACGGAATTTGGTTTAAATCGTATTTTATTAAAGTCGAATGCCATCAAACAGCGATTTTTTTTCTTTCACTATATACCTTGTGGGTTGGTGAATGATAGGTTAAGTGATCAGATTTGTGACGCTTGAGTGCACCCAAAGAGGGAGATGAAACTGATGTTATTAAAGGGGAGGGGTGAGGGAAAAGGCAGGTGTTCAAACAAGTGGCCTGGCAAAGAGCAGTGGAATGGTCAGCTAATGCTAGGGTGGGGAAGCTGAGGTTAATGAAGGAGAGGGAGGGGTGGGAGAGGAGGTGAGGGGTGGGGTGTGAAGGGAGTGAGGGGAGTGAGGGGAGTGATGGGAAGGGGGCGTGGCCAATAGGTGTGAAAATGAGGGGTGTAACTGAAGTTAGTCAAGTGGCCTTAAGTTAAGTGGCGCACAGTCATGTGGCCTAATTAGCATAGCAATAGAACAATAGGGGTGAAAGTGAGTTTAGTAAAGTAGCCTCAAGTCAAGTGGCCTAAAAAGCATAACAATAGAACAATATTGGTTAAACTGAGGTTAGTCAAGTGGCCTCAAGTCAAGTGGCCAATTAGCATAACAATAGAATAGGTGTAAAAATGATTAACAGGTGGGAGGGGAGAGAACAATAGAACAATAAAATGATACAATGTATCCAATTAGAACAATAGGGGCGGCATCCTTTGTGAGATCGCACCGCCAAATCCACACTACTCGCGGTGTTGAAAATTACGTAACTCATGCAGTATTGCCTTTGCATATAGTGTCCAATTAGCAGCGTTAATATTCCACTTGCTTGACGGGATTGGACGAGGGTCACTTGGAGGGATATGGTCGATGTCTATTATTACTGGGTAGTGGTTGGAGCCGAGAGAGTCTTTTGATGTAGACCAATGAGCAATGGTGGCTATAGGCGGAGATCACAGTGTGATGTCAACTGCCGATTGACGGTGGTATAAAGAGGTAACGAGTGTATGTGAGCCGTCATTAAGGATAGATAGGCCGTACACGTTACACATCTCTAAGACATTGTGTCCTTGTCTATCAGTAAAGGCACATCCCCATGCGGTGTTATGGGCATTAATTTCCCCGCATAAAAGTAGAGGTGGGTTTAGGAGATTTAAGAGTTTATTCCACGTCTCCTGTAATATGATCTTGAGAGGCTTGCAATAGGCGGAGACACAAGTGAACTCTAGTGTAGGAGCTTTGATTCTTGCGGCGACAACTTGGATGTCATGATCTAACACCTCTGTAACGTTTACAGCTTTGAAGGGAAGTGTATGGTGAATGAGGAGAGCTGTTCCTCCTTTTCCATCCATGCGGTCCGAACGGATTGTGGCGTAGTTCTTAAAGCGCACTGTTGATGTTTATCTAAACCACGTCTCAGAAATTGCTGCTATCTTTATATCTTTATTATGAAGTTCATATTCTAAACTTTCTCTGTTGGCGATAGCCGATCTAGCATTCCACTGTAGTATTCGAAAAGCCATTGAACCTATTTAACAGAGCAAATAATGACTCACGGATGGCGAGTGGGTTTCCGATAAGTGTTGATTGGGGCGAAGTAATAATGGACATGATTAGTTGGAATATTTCTTCTATAAGGAAGTCAGTCCGTGTTGGAGTATGGGTTGGGATGTTGTGAGGGCTTGGTGGGTAAGGGTTATGAGTAATGGGAGAAACAGGTAACTGCTGGGGGATAAACAACCGTTGGTGAACCGGAGAGAAAGCTGGCTGCTGTAGTGGCCTCCTGTTAACCCCCCCTTCCCCCCACGTAGCCTTACGTGGCTTTTGCCTCTACCCCCCCCCCCCTCACGTAGCACGTAGCTTTTTTCCCTTTTGATTCCAGGAGACATTTTGTACTGTTTTCTTCTGTCAGATTATTGTAAATTACATACCGAGATAATTAACTGAAGAAAATAAATATTCACATGCTGTTGTGTGTTTTGTTCCTCGATTTAACTGTGAAAAATGTTATGAAATGAAAGCTACGTGGCCTGGCTCGGAAACCCCCCTCCCCCCACGTAGCTCAGCGTAGCCTTCCAGCCAACCCCCCCTCCGGACCGAGCCACGTAGTTTGTGCACGCCCCCTTACGTTTGGTGGAATTGATGCCACCTGGGCATAGCCTCGAGTTTTATGTTCTCTGTCGGGGAGCGATGAACTTGTTCCATGCACTGTTGCTAGTTTCATTTGACGGTGCCGAAGATATACCGGACAGTTCATATCAGAGGCATAATTTTGGCCTGCACAAAGCGCGCAACGCGCCGTTCTTGGGCTGTTGCAGTTAGCCTCCAAGTGAGGGCCTGCACACCTGTTGCATCGAGCCTCACGTGACCGACATTATCCCTGTCGATGACCCAAGCGTAAGCAAATACCACACTGTGTGGTGTAGGGCAGTACTCATAGAAGTGCATGGATCTTGCAATGTATTACTGCCTGATCCTTCTTCCATTTCATAAAATTGTTATTGCTGTTGTTGCTGCTGCGGATGCTGCTGCTGTTGTTTCTGTTGTTGCCTCTTCTGCTGCTGTTGTTGTTGCTGCTGCTGTTGTTGCAGATTGGGATGTTGCTGCTGTAGACTCTCTGTGGCGCTCAGCATGTATCGCTGATCGCTTGTAAAAGATGCTACTTGTGGTTGTATAACTTCATTCGGCATATAATTCACTAACTGCACGTTGATGTTATTAGCATAGTACGCTTCTAGTCCTGTATCACTCGTTTGACCTGTGTCCGGGGGGTCCGCCATATTTTGGCTGTGCGGTGCGATTTACACTCGGTAAGTCCCGAACGGACTAATCCCGCGAACGGTTGATCTCGAAACTGCACTCAGTAAATTCTAGATGTTATTATTTCGCGACGTTATAATCACTTTTCGTACGACACTCGAAGTAAACAAGTTGCACCGGCACTCACGCTCGCGAGCCGATGTTGCCTCTTCGGCGTCCAGGAAGTAACTGCGACTCATCATTGTTTCCAACAAGTGGAGAATTTATAATCCTTTTCCTACTACCTGTCCCATATGTCCTGCCCAATTAAGCTTGTTATAAAATTTTATGCCATGGTATTTACATTTCAAGTCTACAACAAGCAATTCTTTCCCCACTTTATAATCATAATCAACCTTTAGTTTTTTTTTATCTATGTAACTAATAATCTGACACTTCATTTATCTCCATCCTATGTTGACCCTGTCCAGATCACCTAGCAGCTGTTTACAGTCTTATACCGTTTTGATCCTATTACCCTACATAACATTATTTCATCTACAAGCAATGTTTTTCCTGATAGTAAACCATCACCAGAATCACTCATTAGAAAATGAATAACAATGGTCCAAATACGCTACCCTGTGGCACTCCCATGTTCACTTAAATTTCTTTTATACTGCATTTCCTAGTTTAACTTTTTGCTTTCTAGTTTTAAAGAATTCTTCAATCCAGCAAATCACTTTTTCATCCACGCCAATAGTTTTTACAATGTTTAGCGCCCCTTTATGCCTCACTTTGTCAAATCACTTTAAAATATCTATTGCTGTACTATCAGTTTGGGCTCCCTTGTCCATTTTATCCGAATAACATGAATATAGCCTACCAATTTAGATTTGCATGAATGTCCCTGCCTAAAGCCATGTTATCGACTTGTAAACCACTTACATTTCTCACAAACTCATCTGAAGATGTTGCATTAATTTACCTACCACTGATTGACCTGTAATTTTTGACCCTATTTGTCATCCTTCCTTATAGGCCCGGCCTTATATTTTTCCTTTGATGATGAGGTATAACAGCGGAATTTTTCTCCTTTCATAAACTTACTTTTTCATAGTATATTACTTTTTTTTCCTTCTGCATTCGTTAATATATTCCTTGCGTGTCCATAATATAGGCAGCATACAATATGAATACAACTCGAAGGTATGATTTTTTTTGTGTTAGCAACTAGTTCCTGGTTTTAATTAGCAGGCTTATGTCAGATAAACAAAGAATTTCTTCATTGATATATAATGTCTTCCATCTCCTATACCCTTTCCTTTCAATAAAGCCTCTCCAAAGAATAATAATAAAAAAAAACATTTAAAGTCAAAGGATTTTAGAAATCCTGATATTTCATGTAATATAAAGGGGTAACATATGCAGACCGAATCCCTCCCGGCATAAGGAGATTGACTTGGAAATGCCAAAAAGCTTTATGAAATTGTCCTTGACAGTATAACAACGTCATCAGAAACCAGAAGGCAAATGAAAGCCACTGTATTATGGTTTGACCGAGTTTTTTACCCACTTAACTGAAGTTCAAAGTACATTTCGTGATATAAATATATTTCATATCTATGTCCTGAAACGCACGAAAGAATGAGTTCAATTTTGTTGTTTCAACTGACTTTTTCAATTAATGATTACATAAATTTCATCACTACTTGAGCTTAGCTATTCTATCCGTGTTCTGTGATGAGAAACTGCTTCTGGGTGGTTCGATACGATGTTGGCCTACCAGTCTTCAGAAGGCAAGAAGGAAATCCCCGTAGGACTGAATCGCTCAGGTCAGCACCTTACTCACTCCCGCTGTTGCCTAACGGCAGACATCCCGAAACTGCTGGGGAAATCCGACTTTCGCTATCTGCCAGTGGTGGCCAGACAATGTCCAGGGAGTCCCAACGCGAAAGAACCGGGTCAAGGCACTCGCTTCAGCTGAACAACAAAGGTCTTCCTTGTCTCCAATCTGGAAGAATTTCAGTCTGTTAAATTATGCAATGCGCTACATCCTATTGATAATATGCAGATAATTAAGTATTTGTCATCTATTGTTTCACGTTTGACAAATTACTTTCTAAAATTTCACACTTTAAGTGGTGTCTAGATTTAATTTAAATTAATTACAATGTACCTCACGCTCCGGTGGAAATATCCCAACACACCGAACTTCCCTCCCTTTCCTGCATCCTTCTGCATCTGCCCTCTACAAGTTTTAACTTTAAATCATTTAAAATTTTTTGGTAAATTATTCATTATTTCTCTTGGTAACTTATTCCAATCCCTGACACCCTTACCTAAAAAAGAGAATCTTCCTACACCCTTGTGCCTGAAATCAAGTGCCAGCTTATGGTCATGCTCATCTTTTCCCTTCCATGTATTCTTACCCCAATATCTTTCCATGCCTCATCACCAATACGCGCCTTGTACACTCTCATGACGCTCTTCACCCTCCTCCTGTCTTCCAATGAATCCCATTCCAGCTCTTTAATCATATTTGTTACTGATTCAGTTCTGCAGTAATTTGCAGAAACAAATCTAGCAGCCCTTTTTTGCATCCATTCCAACTCCTGTATTTGATACTCAAAATGTTGGTCCCATACTACACTACCATATTCAAGCAACGGTCTGACCAAAGTTTGTAACCCAATTCCTTTACTTCTCTCATAAATCCCCTCATCACTCTCTCCAACAAGTGTAGAATTTTGAAACCTTTTCCTACTACCTGTCTAATGTGTCCTGCCGAGTTAAGCTTGTTATCAAATGTAATTCCAAGATATTTACGTTTAAAGTCTTCAACAAGAAATTCTTTCCCCACCTTATAATCATAGACAACCTTTAGTTTTTTTTATCTGTGTACCTAATAAGATGACCCTTCTTTGCATTTATTTTCATCCCATATTTGCCAAAACAACTAGATATCATGTTCAGATTACCCTGCGGCTGTTTACTGTCCTCTACTGTTTTGATGCTTTTATATAGTATTATGTCATCTGCAAAAATATCCAATTTCTCCTTGTAAACATACAGCACAATTATTCATTAGAATAATAAGTAGCAGTGGTCCCAATACGCTACCCTGTGTCACTTTCATATTTACTTCCACTTCTTTTGACACTGCATTTCCTGCCCTAACTTTTTGTTTTCTACCTTTTAAAAATTCTTCTACCCAGCAAATGACTTTATCATTTTACCTATTTACTATAGTTTTATGAATCACTATGTCAAAAGCATTTGAAATATCTACCACTAAACTATCAATTTGGCCTATCTTGTCCATATCGTCCGGAATATCTTTCATGTATCCCACCAACTGAGATTCGCACGAATATCCTTGCTAAAGCCACTTATTTTTTTTTTTATCTGCTTAACGCTCTAACAGCGAGGTCTTTAGAGACGGGAAAGGATGGGGGGCAAGGAATGGGAAGGAATTCGGACATGGCCTTTTGAAGGAAGCATCCCGGCATTTACCTGGAGTGATTTGGGAAACCATGGAAAACCCAAATCTGGATGCCAGGACGGGGATTCGAACCGCCGTCCTCCCGAATGCGAGGTCCTCGCATATAATTCTGATGTGGCTGCATATCAATTTCTCCATTAATTTCCTACCACTGATGTCAAACTGATTGCTCTACAAATTTTGGCTCTATTTCTCACCCCACATTTATGTACTGGCACTGCTATCGCACTTTTCCAGTCCTCTGGTAAACAGCAAGTGTCCATACACAATTTAAATAATCCACATCTACATCTATACTTTGCAAATCACAAACATTGTGGGTGGCAGAGGGTACTAAGCACCGATCCTACCTAATTAAGTGCATTCCAATAACGAACAGAACGAGGAAAGAAGGAATACATAAATGTATCAGTACGGCATCATATATCTCGAATCTTATCCCTCCTGTCATTGCCACCTAACTAGGTTGGTGGAAGAAGCATTTCATTGCACTCGTAAATTAAAGATTTTCGCATATTCTCCAAAAAATTCAAACGAAAACGACGTCCTCTGTCCGCCAAACAATCCCAGCCCAACCCGCGTATCTGCTCTGTGACACTTACGTAAGGACTGTAGCTAGCAGTCAGGAATCGAGCTCTCCTCTGTACTTTCTCTAACGTTTCAATCAATCCCTTGAGATACGGATCCCAAATTCCACAACAGTATTCTAAATGCGGACGCACTAGTGTTTTGTACGCTATTTCCTTTGTATGAGCATTACAACTTCGCGAAATACGACCTATAAATCGTAATTAAGATTTAGCTTTGACTAAGACGGAAGTTATTTCCAAGTCCCTTTTTATGGTGCTTTGTACTACCATATTCATATTAATCCGAACGACCTGAATTTCACATCGCTACATTTCCTCCTGGGACTTATTCAACCCATTATACACATCTACGGAGACAGTACTATACCTCACGACTATTAAAATTGAGCCACATCCACCCCCTATAAAACGAAATACATTTCCGCTTTTTTGTTTCATAAACCGAAATAGTGATTACATTTCGGCAATAAAAGAGTTATAGGAACATCGAATACGTTTCATTTACTGTTTTAAAGACATTTTACAGTTATTAAGTGTTCACACATAACACGAAAGTTACCAATCTCAAACAAAATGCTGGTTTTTAGAAAGTACTGGATAACAACAAAATGCAGATTTTATACCCGTCTACAACAACTTAAAATGACTCGAAATTTACGTTAATATTCAACGTTTGCTGTGTATTATAATTTTTGGAAACAGTACAGATTTGTCTAAGAGTTCAGTCAAATATATAACACGTAACAAGATTTCGGATTTAATAATTTTGGCAGTGGTCTTGTAAGTATGCTTGCCTGTAAAAGCAATTCTTTTAGTTCTGTCATTTCTTGAACATACTTAGCGTGGAACAATAGAAAAGAATCATAACATTAGTGTTCTGGCTGTCGTGAGACACTGTCAACGCAGCATGCGTGAGTAGGATTTGAAAGACACTTTTCTATTAAATTTAACTTCACCGTAAAGATTTCTGTCACTCAACATTCCCCATTTTTTCTAGTCGGGCGATTGATCATTGATGTAAAACGTAATGATAACTGTATAAAAATAATCAAGGAACTAAATCAAACTAATGTGTCTATTGTGCGAAAAAGTTTTTTTTAGCTAATGTCCTTATTGTGCGACAACGATAATTTCTAGCCTGTGGTATTGGGAAGCAAATGAGAAATGAAATGGAAAGTGGCTGTTCTTACGAAAAAAATTCTCATCAAAGAAGAACATAAAATTCAAAGCTTCCGTATTTAAAAAACATGCTGCTCCGACTAGTGATAGCTAATGATATAATTGATGCATAACCCCAACTGGGCATTATTCGTGGCATGGAGTTATCTTCCCTGTCCTATCGCGTTGACCGCTATCTCCGGGAGACCGTAAAAAATTCGGTTTGCGGTAAGGGGCAAAATCGTTAACCGTAGCACAAAAAGAATATACGTTATTAAAGAAGTGCATAAATTCTAAAAGTTAATTCTGACGCATATCACCATTGATGAAAAGTTTCTTTAATTCTATTTCCTAAATTTAAAATTCCAAGAAATAAACAGTAAATTCCAGGAACGAGGAAAGATAATGCCTGGCTCGTTATTAGTTTCTCCTACCTCAGCTTCCGTCTCTGGTAAGCCTGACGCTATGGTGCTGTAATTGGCTCAGGTTCGGGGATGCTGATCCCGGAAGCTACGAGGTGCGATGTCTTGCGGTTCCACGGTTCGAGTCAGCCGAAGGCAAAAGTGGTTAAATGATGCGTTATGTTTTTCTTGGGTTACCCGTACACTGAGACAGACAGTAAAAACGTAGTATACACCTATTGAGACGTTAAAATTACAGATTTCTGCCTGTATCTATTGAGCAATCCGAATTCATTGTTATTTTTCTGTAATGTCATTATTATTGCAAAGACCTGGAAGAAATAAGTTTGTTTTTTGGAAACGTAAACGAATTGGTCCACAGTCGTTGAGAAGTGGCAATGCCCCATTTCTATGAGTATTTTCGTTTTTTTTTTTTTATATTTAAACCGAAACTTTTTTGGCTGTATCGTGAATGTGACTTGACTACTTTGTAACGCCGCTGAAGAACTTTGCTTATTTGTTTGATGAACAGTAACATAATCAAGATTTAATTTAATACTGCTGGTATCTGTATGTATTGACATATTAACTCATTGTATGCTGAATTGACGCTAAAGTAAATACAGTCATGTTGTGGATACTGAAATTTGTAACAATCTATACTTAAAGTATAAATTGTTCGCGATCATTCATTTCGCCCAAGTGTAAAGTAAAAGGTTTGTTTCCTCATAGTTGTGGAAAAACGACAGCCAGTATATAGACGTCATAACATCCACGAGGACTATGAGAAAGCAGAGTGGTTTTATAAATTTCCTACGTTTCATTTATTCTAAACAAAAATCTATCAGTTTCTAAATTTTTAAAAATTTTTGTCTCAAGATGAATATCATAACAGAAAGAAATAGTGACACTTATTTTTTCGTAATCTTTTGTTAATAGAAAACTTAAAAATTTTACGTGTCAGCTGATAGATGACGATAGAACTATCAAGCACCACTTTGTAATTAATTATAAGGATTTATAGTTTGTCTCAGTTACACTCGGCAAGTGATGTGTGGTAGGATCATCATGAGGAAATAGGGCTGTTTACACACAGCGTTGTACGCGCAGAACGGCTCGTATGGAATATCCATTCCCAGGATATTCCTACTTTTTAAAGAATGCATAATCATTAATTTTCTATATATACTCTTACAGTCTTTGCCTTAAATGTGGACAGCGCTGTCATGTTCCATCAGTATTATTGCACAATCTGGCATCAATCTCATCCCAGGAGAGAGTAAGGCAATGCTGGCTCGACCTTTTGGCAATATCATTTGGGGATATTTCATTCAGAGCCATCTATATTTCAGATTATTCATTTACGTAAGTCAATGCATGAAACAAAACTGGAATTAAGCTCCTCCCCACTGACGATTCATAATGGCGGGGTAGTTCATCAACCTTCCCCTACATTTCAATAACGCTTTAAATAAATTCAGATCGTAAAACCTTTCGCAAAAGTTGTAATTAACTGGAATGCATTAAAGGGAGGAAAAAAATAACCCCTAAGGCTCCGTTCTACTTTTTATTACAACTGAGTAGCGTAAAACTTTAACGATCATTATTTACATACTGGTTTGGCTAATTCCTTCCGATAATATTTCACTCATAATGTGTTCTGTGGACAAACCAGCGAATAACCATTTTCGAGGAGGTAGAATTTTTAGTACTACGAAACTACAGAAACAAGAGATTATTTCGGAAAAGATTGAATGAAACAGTCTTCCTAGGCTGCATTGTTAATAAACTGACGAGTAGGTATCTAGCTTGAGCGGGGGGTTCCTGTGGTTAGCGTTGTGGTTTTCTGAACCTGCGGTTTAAGGTTCAAATCCACGTATTTCATATTCTTTTAAATTTTTTCCCCCTTTTATAAGTTCCGAACCTACACTATGCTTATGCATATTATATATTCTTGATTCCTTCCAAACTGCCTCAGGGAATAAGATATTTAAGGAATGTCTTATAACCGAAACTATCAAATGATTTTTAACCAACTACCAACATGAAAGTAAACACTTTTGCGGCGGCAGAGCTGAAAGAAAGCTACTCTGGTTCCCAGCCACGCCGAAATCAGCTCGTCTGTCCCATTTCCAACTGTACACGTTTATCGAAAATAATCATTTCACAGTAGAAAGAATTTCACGTTTCAGAAACAATTAATTTATCGTTGGAATTATATCTCTAATTTTAAGCCATTTCTATCATTAATTCTGTAGGTGGTCTATAATGATCATACACCTTCGTCAAAGGAAAACAAAAATATAATGTAAAAACATGAGAGGAATCGCATAGAACCAAATATTAGTACTGTAACAAATTAAATGACCATTGTCACTCAAAAATTTAAAACCAGATTATTATCGTAGGACTAGCATAAATTCTTTTATTACTGGTATAAGTAAAGAAAGTTAATTGAGAATCGGGATTGAAGAAGAGAGTTCTAAAATTACTGCTTTACAGCGTAGCGACTTGATACCTGCGGGATTTAAAAACTCATTACTCAATAAATCATACAATTTTTGTGTTATTCTTTGTTTGCAATTACTCCAGTATAATAACATAAATAGATACCACCATTTGGCGAAGAAGGATGTCGCCACTCGTGTGAGTGTTCTTTAGTCTCGTGTGTGAAGTGGAACGGTGACTTTTCGTCACCCGTGATAGTCGACTCTAAAATAGACTAAGTCGCAAAAATTCAAGCAAACACAGCCTACCGGTAAAGAAAGTTGGACCGGAGGACCGAATGTAGTGGATGAGCCTTAACGCTCTGGCCTCGCATTCGGGAGGAAGTGGGTTTGAATACCCGTCCGACTATTAGAGGCGGAAAAGGACTAGTGGCAAGGATTTCACCAATGGCCTTTAAGGAACCATTCCGGTATTCACATTGAATGGTTTGGGGAAACCATTGAAACTCCAAATCTGTATGGCCGGACTAGGATTCCAACCTGTGTCCTCCCGAATGAGAGGCCAGAGCGTCAAAACGTCTCCAAGAATGCGTGTGTCGAATGGTGATGACGTAGAAAATTGTATAATTGTTCAGCCCTTAAAACGATGAAGAAAGTAAATTGAAACTTTGCTTGGGAGACCTTAGATTTTGGATTTCCCTCTTACAGTTAACATGGATTACCATTGTATTTTTAATTTCCAGCTGTGACTTGCAGTCTTAAGTTGGATAATTGTAGTGACAAACTATAAAATCTTTAGCCGAATTTGTTGCTCGTGATAAATTATTACGTGTATTATTTGCGTTATAAAGGTGTTCTTCTTAGCCGAAGGCAATAGGAAAGTTCACACTTATTTCCTCCTGCAACGCTGCCACATCTACTTCCTCCAACGTTGTCACGATTTCTGACTTCTGGCAGTGCTCCGGAAATTCCTATACAAGGAATCGTGTCTCATAGCTAGGCGATATCCTAAGAACAGTCACATTGCCGAAATAGAAAATTATTTTTCTTCCACGTCTCATATTTTTATTTAACCGATTTTTCTTTCTGTTTTTAACAGTTTGATTCTTTATACAGAATATCAATAACTATTCATTCACGAGATTTTGTTTCTACATATATCTTCACTTTGGTTATATAATGGTCAGAGCACGTCTGTTTATAAAGGCGGAATGGCTGAACGGTAATGCGCTGACCTGTGGAGCTATTGATCAAACTAATTTCTTCTAGGCCTTTGCAATAATAATGACTTTAAAGAAAAATAACAATGAATTCGGATTGCTCAATAGATACAGGCAGAAATCTGTAATTTTAACGTCTCAATAGGTGTATAATACGTTTTTACTGTATGTCTCAGTGTACGGGTAACACAAGAAAAACATAACGCATCGTTAAACCACTTTTTCCCGCGGCGCGACTCGAACCGTGGAACCACGAGACAACGCACTAGCTTCCGGGATCTGCATCCTCGAATATGAGCCACTTACCGCCCCATCGCGTTAGTCTTACCAGAGAAGGAAGATGAGGTAGCTACAACGCATACACGGCTTAGCATTATCTTTCCTCGTTCCTGAAAGTTATTGTTTAATTCCCGGAATTTTACATTAATTAATAGCTGAACGAATTGGGTGAAGGGTAAATTTCATCAGTGGCACTATACAGTAGTCAATTCACACTCACGATCTGGCTATCAAAAATTCTGTTTAAATAAAAAATCTCGAAATTACTCAACGGAATGAGGAATTGTCATTTCTCAAATATCGTTGCCGAATTCATTTACGTTTTTAGAATACTAACCTCTTCGGTGCCTTTGAAATAATAGTGACTTTATTGAAGAATAACAACGAATTTAGATTTCACAATAGATACAGTCAGAAATTTGTAATTTCAACTTCCCAATAAGTGTAAAATATGTTTTCACTGTCCCAGTGTACGGGTAACCCAAGAAAAACATAACGCATCATTTAACCACTTTTGCCTTCGGCTGACTCGAAACGCAAGACATCGCACCTCGTAGCTTCCGGGATCAGCATCCCCGAACCTGAGCCATAAGGCCCGTTTACACGCACGGTTTTTCCGGCGGTTTTGGAGCGTACGCTCCAGGCGCGCGGATCAATCCTTTACGTGTAAATGCTTGGTGGTCAGAGAGGCCTGGCGCGCGCTCCGAATGCGCACATCTGGCGCGCAGGTCTAACAGGGCCTCGTGTTTACACGTGCATTGTCGGTCTGCAGTCTTGATGCGTCAGTGCAAGTTCGTTGTTTGTTCGAATTTCTGGGTGACTTTATTTAACTTTACCCTGCTTTAACAGATAAAAATCTCAATCTTGAGAAATGTGGTCAAGAGATAATTTGGAAGGATTTATAGAGCTTGAATTTTCTATGTTTGTGGAAGGTTAAAAAAATCAAATGACTACAAATATAAAAAAAATTTAAATAAATTGTAAATATGATTAGTTAGTAGAATTCAGCAGGGTAAACGTATGTGAAAGTGAAAACAAAGATTTCGTCACTGAAAGGTTTCAAGAAACTCGGTGGCAATTCGAAAAGAACTGAGAAAAATAAATGCAAGCAATTTCAAATCTTGGAGGGATATTTCAGTTGCCAAAAAACGAAGAGTAGGAGGCAAACATTACTCTGCAGTTATGATCTTCCTCATGACTGTGTCCTGTTTTGATATTTGTGGAGATACTAACTTTAACTTCACCTTTTTAGGTAAGGGTGTCAGGTATTGGAATAAGCTACAAAGGGAAATGATGAACAATTTACCAAAAACGTTGAAAGAATTTAAAGTTAAAATTTGTAGAGGGCAAATGTAGGTGGGTACAGGAAAGGGAAAAGATGGGTGTGCGCTCCATTGCAATTTAATTAAATATTACTATTATTAAAATGTTGTTATATATGGAATTGTCGTTTCGTAGACAATTTTTTAAATCATCTGGGTCATTTATTTTCCCGTTGCTCTCACTAACGAGGCATGTGTCCATATAGATCTCTAGTTTCGTGTCTTCTTTCCGCCCATATACACATTGTTTATTTAATTCTTTCTGCACAAAAAAAAAAAAAAAAAAAAAAAAAAAAAAAAAAAATGTAAAGCAGCTCATGTTGCTCATCTTATGTCATTTCTTTTGGAGTATATTTTAAATACACTTATAAACACAAGCACAACTAACAAAAACAACAACGACCTGAAAACCGAATGTTGCAAGCTGGACCGTCTACAAAACTGTCCAACCCGGCGGAAAGTCCACGCTCCACGCGATAACGGTCATTTTTGGCGCGTACGCTCCAACCCGCAGTCCTGGCGCGCACGACTGGAGTGTTGACCATTTTTCGACGCACGCTCCAGGAGCGACGGTCCAACCTCACGCTCCGGAGCGGCAGTCCGGAGCGCCGTTCCGGACCGGCAGTTTGGCGCGTACGTGTAAACGGGCCTAATTACAGCACCATAGCGTCAGGCTTACCAGAGACGGAAGCTGAGGTAGGAGAAACTAATAACGAGCCAGGCATTATCTTTCCTCGTTCCTGGAATTTACTGTTTATTTCTTGGAATTTTAAATTTAGGAAATAGAATTAAAGAAACTTTTCATCAATGGTGATATGCGTCAGAATTAACTTTTAGAATTTATGCACTTCTTTAATAACATATATTCTTTTTGTGCTACGGTTAACGATTTTGCCCTTACCGCAAACCGAATTTTTTACGGTCTCCCGGAGATAGCGGTCAACGCGATAGGACAGGGAAGATAACTCCATGCCACGAATAATGCCCAGTTGGGGTTATGCATCAATTATATCATTAGCTATCACTAGTCGGAGCAGCATGTTTTTAAATACGGAAGCTTTGAATTTTATGTTCTTCTTTGATGAGAATTTTTTTCGTAAGAACAGCCACTTTCCATTTCATTTCTCATTTGCTTCCCAATACCACAGGCTAGAAATTATCGTTGTCGCACAATAAGGACATTAGCTAAAAAAAACTTTTTCGCACAATAGACACATTAGTTTGATTTAGTTCCTTGATTATTTTTATACAGTTATCATTACGTTTTACATCAATGATCAATCGCCCGACTAGAAAAAATGGGGAATGTTGAGTGACAGAAATCTTTACGGTGAAGTTAAATTTAATAGAAAAGTGTCTTTCAAATCCTACTCACGCATGCTGCGTTGACAGTGTCTCACGACAGCCAGAACACTAATGTTATGATTCTTTTCTATTGTTCCACGTAAGTATGTTCAAGAAATGACAGAACTAAAAGAATTGCTTTTACAGGCAAGCATACTTACAAGACCACTGCCAAAATTATTAAATCCGAAATCTTGTTACGTGTTATATATTTGACTGAACTCTTAGACAAATCTGTACTGTTTCCAAAAATTATAATACACAGCAAACGTTGAATATTAACGTAAATTTCGAGTCATTTTAAGTTGTTGTAGACGGGTATAAAATCTGCATTTTGTTGTTATCCAGTACTTTCTAAAAACCAGCATTTTGTTTGAGATTGGTAACTTTCGTGTTATGTGTGAACACTTAATAACTGTAAAATGTCTTTAAAACAGTAAATGAAACGTATTCGATGTTCCTATAACTCTTTTATTGCCGAAATGTAATCACTATTTCGGTTTATGAAACAAAAAAGCGGAAATGTATTTCGTTTTATAGGGGGTGGATGTGGCTCAATTTTAATAGTCGTGAGGTATAGTACTGTCTCCGTAGATGTGTATAATGGGTTGAATAAGTCCCAGGAGGAAATGTAGCGATGTGCAATTCAGGTCGTTCGGATTAATATGAGCATGGTAGTACTGTAACGCGTAGATACTTCAGAGAATCCACAGTGTCAACAACTGAATTGTTAACTTTGTACTCGTAAGCAAACGGGGTCTTTTTTATTACATATTTGCATTGCCTTGCACTTTTTGCAGTTAAGAGTAAGCTGCCATTTACGGCATCATTCCGAAATAACATACACAACGCGCTGAATTTCTAAGCAATCGTCAGAGCACCTAACTACCCTATAAATAAGTGCATCATAAGCAAAAAATCGCATCCTGCAATCAACGCTGTAACCGAGATCGTTTATAAAAATTAAGAAAGTAAGTGGTCCTATTACACTTCCTTGAGGAACGCCCGAAGTAACATCTAGTTTAGAAGAGGCTTCCCCGTCATCAACGACATAATGTGACCGACCAGTTAGAAAATCGCGTATCCATTCGCAAATCTGATAAGTTAAACCGTACGCTCGAATCTTCCCTAAAAGTCGGTTGTGTGGTACAGATTCAAAAGCTTTCTGAAAATCCAAGAAAATAGCATCAACGTGTGATCCTCGTCATGCGAAAATAGAGCCCTTTGCGTTTCACACGATCGGTTCTTCTGAAATCCGTGTTGATTTGCTGTAAGTAACTCGTTTTCATCTAGAAACTTCTTAACGTTAGAGCACATGACATGATCCAGAATTCTGCTGCAAACAGAAGCTAAAGATATGGGTCGATAATTCCTAGGATCTCTACGATCTTCTTTCTTGAAAACGGGAATGTCTTGCATTATTTTCCAGTCAGAAGGTACTTTTCACTCTTCTAAAAATTTACGAAATATATCTGACAGAAATGGTTCTAATTCTTCCGCATATTTCGAAAATTCTCTTACTGTTATACCATAGGGACCCACGCTTTCACCCATTTCAGGAGTTTTTAATTGCTTTATGATACCTACACTATCAATTTTTACTGGATCTATCTCAAATTCTACACGCCGTGGAAAGACGGGAATGTTTTCCAAGCTTTCGTCAGTGAAAGAATTTTTAAATTAGGTGTTAAATACGGTAGCCTTGTCACTACTGTCATCAACTTCCTGACCGTCTTGTAGTAGAACTGGCATATTGTTGTCACAACCACTATCTTTTTTTACATATGACCAAAATTTCTTTGGATTTTCGACGAGGCTCTTGGAAAGTGGGATGCATCGAAAGTCATTAAAGGCCTAGCGCATCGAATTCTTAACATATCCTCTTGTCTCAGATAACTTTTCTAAATCACTCCTATACATCGTCCATCTTAAGCGTGCCTGTATCTTCCTTTGCTTTTTAAGTTACCTCTTAACTTCACGCGTATACCACGGGGGATCGTTTCCATCCCTGATTGCCCTTTTCGCTATATGTAAGTCCATACCTTCTCTAACTTTATACATGAATCGAAGCCACATCTCTTCAACCGAGCCTCTTCCTTCTATGAAGGTAATGTAATCATCCCTTAAAAACGTTCTTAAACTCTCCTTTGTGGTCCTTTCGAACCTGTAAACGACCCTTTCTTTTTTCTTTTTGCGCGCGGCTGTTAATTTCACTGTAGCAATTACAGCTTTATGATCACTTATTCCCGTGGTGGTAGAAATGTCCGTGAATAATTCAGGTCTATTTGTAACGAGAATATCTAAAATGTTTTCGTTATCGTTGTGGCACCGCGTTGGTTCAGTGACGAGCTGCTCAAGATTAAGATCTGAGAAAAGGTCAAGAATAATCTCAAAGGATATTTTATCCCTGCCACCAGTAACGTGGGCGTAATTTTCCAGTCGATAAACAGAAAGTTGAAGTCACCTCCTAGTATTATTCCATGTTCCGGAAATTTACGAGCTATATTACTTACATTATTTCTTAAGGCCTCAGCAAAATCTACATCTGGTGGACGATAGAAAGACCCTATTACAAGTTTTGTCCTAGCTACTTTTACTCTAGTCTATAGGATTTCACAGACAGTATAGATATTTATTTCGTTACACGACAGGTGCTTACTAACAGTTATAAATACACCACCTCCATTTGAATGTAATCTACGCTTATGGAAAACATTTATGCTATTGTTAAAAATTTCTGCTGAACTTATGTCCAGTTTTAACCAACTTTAAGTACCTGATACAGTATCTGCTTCTGTGCTACTAATAATGCTTTCAAGCTCAGGCTGCTTATTACAAACACTTCTACAGTTAATAACGAGTACTTTTAACGGTCGAGATTGATTTACGCTACTGCTAACATATGGTGCCGAGTTTAATTGGGCTGCACGTAATTGTAATTCCAGTTTCGTATCTTCCTCCCTCAGCCTAAAAAATCCCCCCAATGCACTCCACATGGTCCCTGCCACTCGTGTAGCCGATTCACGTGTGTAGTGCACACCTGATCTATCTAAGGGAACCCTAGACGACTCGACCGTTGATTATCGCAGAAACGCTGCAGTCTCTGGGTCAGACCCTCGACTCGGCTCTGAACCAGAGGTCCACAGTCGTTTCTATAGACAAGGCTGCAGATAGTTAACTCAGTCGAAATCTTGCAGTCATCAACCACAGAGCTCACTCCTTTGAACAAGCCGCCCGAAGGAAGAGAGGATATCATCCGACCCAAGGCGGCAATCATCATTGGTGTCGACATGAGCTACAATCTGCAGCTGGCTACACCTATTCCGCTCAATGGCATCCAGGGTGGCCCGTTCCACATTTTGGATCAGACCTCCCGGAATGCACAATGAATGGACATAGGACTTCACCCCCGACCTATTCGCCATGTCCCCAAGGGGCTCAATGAAACGTCTAACGTTGGAGCTACCTATCACCAGATTCCCATTCTGTGGTCGCTAATCATAAATCAATATATAATAAATCAAGATATAGTACAATATCACATCCTACTGTCTTTAAGACGTCTGTAGTAATATTATCTACACCAGCCCCTTTATGTTTTTTCGGCTTTCTTAGTTTCTTCATGATATCCTCAGGATGAATTTCAAATTTTTTGTTCTGCTCATTTCTAATTGTGCTGTTAACCTCGTTATCCAATTTAGACCCTCCGCTTTCTGAATCATTGTACCTAATGCTATCACTAAACCAGTTACTTAAAAATCTCTACCTTTTTCAAAACCTCAGTAACTTCTTCTTCATCCTTACCTATAAGCGTCCCTTCAGTTTTCTAACTTAACCATAGAAATTTCGCTATGCATTAGTCGATGGTCCCCCTGCACTGACAATACTCTTCATAAACCCAGCTTTAGGCACCTTCTTAGCTATTATTAAGGCCATGTTTAGTTTTTTAAAAATACTGCCTACTACCCTGCTGTCTCTTAGCTCCGTTATTTTTTCTTCTTACCAATTTCTTTAACCTCCCCACCTCCCTATTATAGTAAACAGTTTCTCTACTTCTCTTTATTTTCGGTTTTGGAATAAATTTTTCTGCCTCCTTTCTTACTATCTCCTTGAGCTCTTCAAACCTTGACTCTATTGTACTTGTGCCTTCTTTCCATTTGCTAAAACGTTCTGTGAAATATCTCTTCAAGTTCGAAATCTGTGCCTTTTTATAATTGTATCTATTTCCCCTTTCAATTTCGGCTGCTGGTTCACTGAATCTACATATATACTCTGCAATTCACAAAATTGTGGGTGGCAGAGGGTGCTCAATACCAAAGCTAATCTCTTTGTTGTGCATTCCAATCCCTAATGGTACGAGGGAAAAAAGAATTCATATAAGAATCATTGCGGCACCTTATTTCTCTAATCTTATCTATCCTGTCATTCCGGCTCAAATAGGTTGGTGGACGAAGTATTTCACTACACTCGTGAGTGAATGTGGGAGTACGCATGTTTACCAATAAGTTTAAACGAAACGTGCATCGTCTATCTACCAGAGACTCCCAGGCTAGTCTACTAATCAGTTCTGTGACGCTTTCATAAGGACTGTAGCAAGCGGTCACGAATCGAGCGGCTCTTCTCTGTACTTTCTCTATACTTTCGATCAACCCCTTACGAAACGGATCACAAATGGCACAACAATAGTCCAAATGTGGACGCACAAGAGATTTGTACGCTATCTCCTTTGTTTGTTCATTACAATTTTTTAATATTCGACCTATGAATCGCAGCCTAGAATTAGCTCTACCTACTAACGAATTAATGTGTAAGTCCCATTTCATGTTCCTTTGTACTGTTACTCCCAAATATTTCATAGAATCGACCATATCAATAACTGAATTGTTTAACTCGTATTTCTGAACAATTGGATTCTTTTTGTTAGTTATGCTCATTGTCTTGCACTTTTTACTATTTAGAGTAAGTTGCCACTCAGCGCACCATGCCAAAATAATATCCAGATCACGCTGAATTTCTAAGCAATCGGCCAAATTCCTTACTTCCCTATAAATAACCGCATCATCAGCAAACAATCTAAAAAGGCTTTTCACTTTGTCTCCGAGATCGTTTATAAAAATTAAAAAAAGAAGTGGTCCTATTATACTTCCTTGAGGTACCCCCGATGTAACATCTAGACTAGAAGAACTTTCTCCTTCAACGAAGACATACTGCGACCGACCAGTTAGAAAATCCTTTATCCATTCATAAAGCTGATCCGATATACCGTACGCTCGTAGCTTCGCTAAAAGGCGGTTGTGTGGCACAGAGTCAAAGGCTTTTTGAAAATCTAAAAAAATGGCATCTACTTGTGAACCTGCATCAATAACTTTCATTACGTCGTGTGTAAATAGGGCCAGCTGTGTTTCACATGATCTTTTCTTCCGAAATCCGTATTGATTTGTTGTAAGCAAATTATTATCGTCTAGAAATTTCATAATTTTCGAGCATATAATATGCTCCATAACTCTACTACAAACAGATGTTATAGATATTGGACGATAGTTTCCAGGATCACTTCGATCACCTTTCTTGAAAATCGGAGTTACTTGCGCGATTTTCCAGTCTGAAGGTACTTTTCGCTCTTCTAATGATTTACTGAATATATCAGACAGAAATGGGGCGATTTCCGCCGCATTTTCTGAAAATATTCTTACTGGAATTCCATCTGGGCCCGATGCTTTCCCCCACTTCAGGAGCTCTAATTGCTTTATGATACCTGCAGTATCTATCCGTAATGATTCCATCACCAACTCGACACGGCGTGGGAAAACGGGAACACTATCCTTATTTTCATCAGTAAATGAATTTTTGAATACAGTATTTAGTACGTTAACTTTATCGCGGCTTTCATTAACCTCTGAACTTTCACGAATTAGTGCTGGTATATTGCTATTGGTACAATTGACTTTTCGTACATACGACCAGAATTTCTTTGGGTTTTCTGTGAGACTCTTAGAGAGAGAGAGTTGGAATGAAAATCGTTGAAGGCCTCACGCATTACATTCTTAATACGTCCTCTTAACTCAGCTAAGGTTTCTAAATCACTGCGACACCCCTTCCTTCTTGAGCGTGCGTGTATCCTCCTTTGTTTTTTGAGTAATCTTTTGACTTCGCATGTGTACCACGGTGGATCATCCTCCCCATTTATTATCCGCTTCGGTATATGTATATCCATACCTTCCCTGACTATTCGTATAAATCGATGCCACATCTTTTCAACGGTGTCATTTTTTGACTTGAAGTTATGGTAATTATTCCTCAGGTAGGTTCTAAAACACTCCTTAGAGGCCTTACTGAATTTGTATACAATCCGCCGTTTTCTCCTTTTTCGCTTGGTCATTAGTCTGATAGTTGCAATTACCGCTTTGTGATCGCTTATACCTGTGGTCGTTGAAATTTCGGTGAATAATTCTGGCCTGTTGGTAACCAGCAAGTCTAAAATATTTTCGCTACCGTTATGACACCGCGTAGGTTCATTAACTAGCTGCTCGAGATGATTATTTGAGAACAATTCGAGAATTACTTCAGAAGCTGCCTTATCCCTGCTACCTTCTAGTATCCATCAGAACAGCTTCATGATTAATTATTCCTTCAGTTACATGACACCCCACAAGATTATCGTTTATCCACTTATGTAAATCCTCCTTCCCTTATTAGTGTATTTGCAAATCTCTGTTCCCTTGTGTTATTAATCTTTCTTAATTCCTACCCAGTTTACACCTGGTAAATTTAAATCCCCACCAATAATGATCATTCTATCCTCACCTCTGATATCTGAGCATGGATTTAATTTCTCTCCAAGAGCCTCATCTTTATCTGTCATTCTTTCACTGCGGTAAGCAGCCAACACCCTGATTTTTTTCTTTTTTACTACCCCAGAAATCTACTCCCAAGTAATTCATGGTCATGATCTATGAACACCAGTGAACTGTGTTAGTTTTTGTTAACTAGTGTGAAAATTCCTTCACCAATTGCTCCTCTATCTCTGCGGTACACTCTGTGACCATCGGGAAAGCACTCAGTGTACTTCTTTTAACCAAGACTCTACCCCTATAATTACTAGTGTTTCGTGTGTCTCTATTAAGTTTGCAAATTCGTTTACTTTTTTCATTATACTTCTACATCTCACCAGTAACAACCTTATTACGATTTTATATTTTCAGCATTAACCTCCTCCTTCCCAGTTCTACCCCAACTCAGTTATTGTTTCAGCAACTTCATCTATTTCTTTATCTGTGATTTTTTTCCATTGTGGATCTACAATCAGTAACCTTTTATCATCTATTTACATCACTTCACCAGCAACTCCTAACCCACTGTCCTGACCACATCATCACTGGACATGTCCTCCCTCCCAGCTTTAGCTAACAACTCAGGAAGTAACCCCATGCTCCTTCTACTTAGGTGTTGGCCATGCCTGGTGAAACCCCACCTACCAATGGTGTTCACAGGCACGACCCCCAAGACAGAACTAATTCCTTTTACTGTATAATGACTTGCGTAGCTGTTGACGCATTGACCACGTCCCTGAGGTTCAACTAGAATTATTTTTGGTCGCTTTATTTTTTCCTAAGCACAAAGTATGAGAAAATACTCTACTTTGAATTAAATATATAATTCATGGAGTAGAACGCTTTTATGCATAATTAACGGAACGCTCTTGAAACGATTATTTCTGAAGGTGACGAAAGACGACAGTGATCAATGACGTAATACATAAATACGCACATACTGTAGAACTTCGATAATCCGAAGTTAATTATCTTAACGCTTTTTTTTACTTTTTTACAAAATGTTCAGTAGTTACTTAGCCTTAGTGTCCAACATCTAAGGTCTGACAAGGCAATTGTTTGGTATTTATCGGCGGAAAAAATCCGTTTCAAAATATCGGGTCCAGTTTTCAAGTAGGAGCTCATTACATAATTTGTTGACGTTAGTATTGGTAATCAAAATGGCTTTCAATGCTGCGACTTTTGTAACTTGTCCATATTTTATTTATTTAAGAATAAACTCTTTCGACAAGTGCTTTACTTCCAGATAGACACATAACGTACTCAATAATTATACGAAAGATCATACGGTTGAGATTGTTTTAGCACGGAAGGGTTGAAATAATTCCACACACAGGTCTTCAGCAGCAAGATTCTCAGCGTTGCAGCTAGTGATTTTTTGATCTGTGACGTAGTTAGAAATGTTTTGGAGTTTTTGGAATTTCCATATCTAGGCTACTGCTAATAAATCCTTGCGTGATGAGCAAATCCATCGCTAGCCGGCCTCGGTAGCGTAGGGGCTAGAGTGCTAGCTCCACGTACCGTAGGTCGCCGGTTCGAATCCGGCCACGGGCATGGATGTTTAAGTATTGTGTGTCTTTGTGAACGTCCTGTCTGTCGTGTGGTGTCCATACTCATACTTAGGAATTAAAAACGCACTGGAGAAACTAATTCACTGGAAGAGATATCATAAAACACATTGAGCTGGCTGAATGGCTTAGCTGCCGAAAGCCATTAAAAAAAAAAAAAAAAAAAAAAAAAAAAAAAAAAAAAAAAAAAAAAATCCATCGCTATCTGTGCACCATCCCACGTAGACACTTTTGTCAAAATTGCCTATACAAACTCTTCTACTTCTGCGTTGAACTGATACCACTGCTCCAAGGATTGTCGTCTTATGAAATTCAGCCGCCATAGTTTTTACATTCTGCTCATGTTATTTTACTAGTAGATTACGGACGGTGTGAGAAAAAAATAGGGAATTCTATTAAAGTGGCTAGTTACCACGGAGACGATTCATTTCCTTCTCTGTCTCTATTGCAGACACTTTCTGTCCCTCGATTTTCAACACGGCTTCATGAAATGTCGCTGCTTGTGCGTGCAGAAAATATAACCACATTTCAGAGCTGGAATGTTTGAAAAATGTTTTTAAAATATTTGGGCATTTGTCAATGAAATAGCTTTTCAGGACGTATAATATTTTTAAAACTCTCAAGCACGGTCATTAGCGCATGCCTTGTTTTACTATAGCCAAGCGCTATGTGATTTTCCCAAAATTACGCAGTATCCACCTAAATACTTTATGAGAAGCTGAGTGAAATCAGGACTTGGCCTCCCCTTGTGAGTCATGAAACGTCATGAATATATAGTTTTATTTGGAAGATTAGGTGTTGGGACCAGTGTCATAGGAGACGAAATTTGGTAACATTCAGTAATGAAAAAGCCAATTGTTTTCCTAGTCAGGCTCGGAGGAGAACGAGTTGAACATGCAGCACAAATGACTTGTGTTATGAATATCTTTAAGAACGCAAATAAAGCGTGTAACTAATCAAAAAATATGTTATTTTAATCTCAAATACTAGCCTAAATGTTTAAAAATCACTCGCTTTCCCTCAGTTTCATATAATGTATCAAACTATGGGCAGTCGTTGCCGGATTCAAATTTTAACCATTTTGGTGAATAAGTTTTTATATTGTCCTTTGTCGCTTCATATAAGAGTCGAAAAATTTCTGTAATGAACACAAAGATACCGTTAATATTTTGGGGTAACATTGATAGTAATTAACACATTAAGAAAACTTTAATGCTAAAATTGCGATGGCTTAAGGCATCACACAGTCGAGAAATTTGACAAGAAAATTACAAGAAATGCTGACCAACTACAATATATTTTGGACTAATGAAATACTTTTGGAAAAGAGGGGGACTGATATTTTTTTAATGCCACAGGGTCTATAACTATTTTGGTAGTGAGGTTTTTACTTGCGAAGTAGCGTCATATAAAGGCTAGTTTTTCTTTCGTAGTTTTCGCATTGCAACTAATCAGGCACACTACATTTCTCTTGCACCTCAACATGAAGAAAGTTGAGGGGTTGTTTTTGTTACGGGATCTTAAAAATACTGACCAGAATCATTATTTGTAGTATTTTGGCCAATATGAAGATGCTAGTGGTATTTTAAGACTTTCTTAAGTTTTATTCAGTGTCTGGTAAGAATAAAATCAAATTCTCATAAATGTTTCTGCAGAAACAATTAGCTACTTCCTCATTGAATGTTGCCAAATTTTGTCTCCGCTGACAATGATCCCAATACCTAGTCTTCAAAATAAAACACCATAATCATGGAATTACTACATTTCATGATTTACATTGAGAGTTTATGACCTCTGGGCAATTGATTTTAGTCAAATTCAAGGGATATAGGTCGACACTGCGTAAGTTCGTGGCGCGTATCACTTCGGATGTAGGGGAAACGAAATAAAACAAAAAACTGTAATTTTCACGAGTGTGTATTTGATTCGCTAGCTAATAGTTTTTAGAGAAACAGAAGAAAACATGATTTTCGGCTGTTGCTAATATACCAACAACGTTCTACCTCATACAAGATGGCTCCGTAGACCGGTGTTAGTGACTGCAGAATGGTCCTCTGTAGTTCCTAAGCTCTAGTCCGTCTGTATCGATGTATATTTATTCACGAAATTTATTTGCATTATTCTAGAAACACGAGGAGACTAACAAGTTCTGGTAGATCCCATAACGATTCACAATTTAGTGCACTATGATAAAACTGCTCCGAATTCTGCGACCACGTTGTCTCATGAATGGTATGCAGCCAAACTAACTGAAGTGCGAAACGTGTTTCCCACAGTGAATGATTTATGATCCCCGAAAACTATCGGTTGCAAAAAAATATTCTTGAATACAGGTAGGTACCGAGCGTGGTGGTGTAACGGTTAGCGTTCTGGCCTCGCATTCGGCAGGACGGCGGTTCGAATCCCCGTCCGGGCATCCAGATTTGGGTTTTCCATGGTTTCCCAAATCACTCCAGGCAAATGCCTGGATGCTTCCATCAAAAGGCCATGGCTGAATCCCTTCCCATTCCTTGCCCCCCATCCTTTCCCGTCTCTAAAGACCTCGATGTTAAGAGACGTTAAGCAGTTAAAAAAATGAATACATGTAGATATCATTCAGTGCGCTTGAAGTAGAAAATTTATCTGTTTTACGCGTTTTAGGAATAATTTGATTCTACGCAATGAGAAGGTGAACCTGCATTTTCAATAAATCGTTCAATTATTTAAATGCGTATTGAAATATCATAGTAACCAGAGAAGATCTTCGTACTCGTATTCTTTCGGCTGTCAAACCACAGTAGGAAGTTACATATTTCACTGTGGGTAAACTTTCTTCAGTACTTCAACAACACGCAGACACACGACGGGAAGAGTACTGACGTCGTTCAGTATATTGTACCACCGCTGAAGATCGTAGTGTTACATCTTAATACCAATATCCCAGAAAGTAATAAACGAAAGGTTTTAATTTGCAGCCTGTTTTACTTTATGTTTCGGAGCGATTGAATTACTCTTTTACAAGCAAAGTTAAACCTCCGATTCACATGCTGCATCCTGTATAATAGTTCTGAATTCTGCAGTTTTCTGCATAAGGAGTAATCCATAGTCTGAATTTGTCGTATTGGGGCCCTTCTCACACGATGCTACTCAAAGGAAACAGAACTGAACACAGACTGAAATTGCTAACTAGATACTGGCCAATGTTCGCACACGACGCTACTCAAATCTCTGGAACTTCAGTCACTCGTGTGATTTGCGCGAGGCGACGATTTCTTCCGATTCAGGTGAGGATGTTATATTATTCAAAGAAGGAATAGGAGATTTATAAACAAAAGCTTTTGCCTGGAAAGCTACGAAGTAATAAAAATACCGGCAATTTCCCGTTCAATATCGTAAGCGATGAAGCGTTCCCTCTTACGCGATCTTAATGACATCATATCCACAAAGAACTCATAACACAAAAAAATATTTAATTATAGACTTAGCTGACGAAGAAAAACTATAGAATGTACATTTTTCATGATTGAAAAATTTCAAGTGTTTAACAGTCCCATGCGATCTCATGACTCACAAAAAGTGATTAAGATACTAAAATCAGTTTGCATAATTGTCAGAAGGGGAAAAGGAGTCCCGTACAGTCCGATTAAATTTGGAAATAATGTTACTTACACATCACACATAATTCCGCTGTCACAACTTAAAATTAGTTCTAGAATATCGTTCATCAGGGTATGACACCAGAAATTATTTAGCCAATTACTTTATTACTCCACAAGGAGCATTTCCTTGCTGATGGAATTATATTATGTAATTTAATTTAAGAAAATTAAATCTGAAGTGTTTATATAAAATATTGTTCATTACTCTTTATTAAAAATATGTTTACATAGCTGATAAATTATCTTTCTGTCCAATGATATTCCAAGCTTTTTCTGTGTCAAATTTCCGTGAATATTCACTCAACTTGTAGTTACATAAACACGAATGTTTCTCGATTTCAGCAACAAGCTTTAAATTTATTATCTGATCCGCCATTTTTGTTGAGAAATTAGTTGAAAACTAGCAGCGCATGAACCGGCATGCCGCGTAGCTTCGAACTTATCACGGACGCGTTACGGACTGGTTTCCAACCGATCGCCCCGTGTGAGAGCCTCCATACAAATACTATGGCTGTGACTGGAAAGAAACTGACTGGTGATCCTAGTTCGTAACTAGTTTCTTTTCAGTAGCGCCGTGTGAGCAGGATCTGGCAGGACGGCGGGGAAGAGGCAGTGATTCAGAATAGTCTCTGACACTCAAAGTTCCAAATGAATTCCGCATAAATAATATACGTGACGTGCCTGCATGGTTCGCTTCCAAACTATTGCATTAAACGTATCACAATGGTTTTCATTTTCTCAAACAATTAAAAAATGACTTTTTCCTGCGTATATTACTCCCACTGGCTGTAGATAGAGTAGATATGAATTACAGGAAGAACAAAAATAATTTAGGAGCATACGGTATGAAGAAACTGCACGACGATGAACGTCTGCGTCGAGAAGAGAGTAAGATATTCTTTGTGCTCCAGCTTCTATTTAAATGATAAAGCTTAGGGAAAATACGGTAAGCAATTGACTCTTCTCGGGGACGAAGTTTTTCAATACGCATTTGCTAATGTGCATTTTATTCTAACTCGCCATATCGTCATGGCTCAGCAATACAACAACGGAAAACAGTTTTAGAAGTTGGAACTTTATGAAATCTTAGAGCAACCAGTCAAGAAACTATAAGACAGAATCTGTATGACAGAAATTCAATGTCGCACAGGGAAGTTGCGAACAATTTAACGCAGTACATAAACATCATATAATTTTCGCTTGCCCACTGGTATTTTTTGCCGCATTCCGCTTATACGAATTTACAACTCTAAATGAAACAGGAAATTTTTCAGAACAGTCAAAAATTGAATGCATTCACTGTTTCTGTCATTTCTTCTACTACCACTCTAACTTGGGACACGGTTAAGTGAATTAGTAATTCTATTCAGCTGTTTGACCAAACTGAATAGTGTAAGAAGATTTATATGTATAGCAGTTCGAGTTTTACATAACTCTTCTGGTTTTGTAATGAATTCCCCGCTTTAAGAGTACAACTTTTTCATATGATTCTATAAATACCAAACTATAATTGGCAATTAACTTGTTTCTGCAATAAGACTGAACTTGTTTCACATTTCAGGATTAGGAAATTGATCAGCTGTGATTTTATTTTGGTTTTAATGTTACTTCAGTATAAGCTGGTGACGTTGCAACAATACCTTCCTGAGTTGAATATTTTTTTCTTTTTGCTGTCGTCAGTCTTTCGACTGGTTTGATGCAATCCTCCATCCTTCCTATCCTGTGCTAACCTCTTCATTTCTACATACCCCTTACAACCCACGTCCTCAATTATCTGCTTCATATATTCTAATCTCTGTCTACCTCTACAGTTCTTACCTTCGACTGTTCCCTCCAATAACAAATTAACCAATCCAGCATGTCTCAAAATATGACCTACCAGCCTGTCTCTTCTTTCTGTAAGCTTCTTCCACAAACTTCTTTCCTCACCCATCATTTCCAAAACTCGTTTCATAGTTCTTACTTTGTCTGTCCACTTAATTTTCAGCATTCTTCTGTAGCACCACATTTCAAATGCTTCATTTTCTTTATTTCCGTATTCATAAGTCCATGGTTTCACTACCAAAGTGCTGTGCTCCACACATAGAGTTTTAAAAGTTCTTTCTAATTCCTAGATCAATATTTGAAACTAAAAGGTTTCTCTTTTTCATGAAGGCTCTTTTTGCTAGTGCTATTCTGCTTTTAACATCATTCCTGCTTCGGCCATCGGTTGTAATTTTGCTTCCCAAGTAACAGAACTCACTTACTTCTCCTATTGCATCCGATCCTATTTTTATATTTAATCTACTAGTATTGGTATCATTTCTGCTACATTTCATCACTTTTGTCTTGCTTTGATTTATATTCAGTCCAAAATCTTCCTTCAGTATTTTGTTCATGCCATTCAATAACTTCTCAATATCCTCAGCCCTCTCTGCTAACAAGACAATGTCATCAGCAAATCGTAGCATACTGATTTTTTCTCCCTGAAAACTTATGCCACATGGAAATTTTTCTTTGACTTTCTTCATTGCTTCTTCTACATACAAGTTGAATATTAACGGGGATAGACTACAACCTTGTCTCACACCCTTTTTAACTGATGCATGTCTCTCGTGATTCTCTACTTTTATTACAGCCACTTGATTCTTATATAGTTTATAGAGTATTCTTCTATCTCGATACTTTAGACCTGACTTCTTTAAAATTTTGAACATCTTGTCCCACCTAACATTATCAAAAGCTTTTTCTAAATCAACAAATGCCATAAAAGTATCTTTGTTTTTCTTGATCCGCCCTTCAAGTATTAATCTTAAAGACAGAATTGCTTCCCTTGTACCGCGATTTTTCCTAAACCCAAACTGATCTTCACCTACTGTCTCTTCTACTATTCTTTCCATCCTTCTGTATATTATTCTGGTCAGTAATTTGAAGCATGTGATGTTAGACTAATGGTGCGGTAATTCGCACATTTGTCGGTTTGTGCTTTCTTGGAAGTGTGAAGATGATATTTTTATTAAAATCAATTGGAATTTCTCCTGTTCATAACTTCTTGATATCAGCTTGAATAATATTTCGATTCCTTCCTCTCCTAGGGATTTAAGAAGTTCTGCAGAGATCTCATCAATTCCAACTGACTTATTGCTTTCAAGTCATTCAGAGCTTTATCAAATTCTATCCTCAAAACAAGATCTTCTAAGTCATCAATGTCGACATCACCTTCCTTTTCCGTTACACTATTGTTCAAGTCGGCCCCAACATACAGTTTCTCAATGTATTCCTTCCATCGATTAGCTCTATCTTCTGAGCTTAAAAGAGGTTTCCCATCGGCAGCTTTAATGTTCATACCTCTTTTCTTCATTTATCCAAAATTCTGTTTGATCTTTCTGTAGGCAACATCTACTTTACCTACGACCATTTCCTTTTCTACTTCTTCACAATATGCTTGTAGCCATTTTTCTTTTGCTATTTTGTATTACCTATTTATTTGATTTGTAAATTGCCTGTATTGCTCTCTTCCTGCTTCATCCTGAGCATTTTTGTACCTTCTCCTCTGATCCATCAGTTCCAAAATTTCTTCTGTGATCCAAGGTTTTCGGGCAGCTTGTTCCCTAAAGCCTAATGTTTCTTTACCAGCTTTCATTATTTCAGTCTTTAATGCATTCCATTCGTCCTCGGTTAAGCTCCTTTCAGAGTTACTTCTTAGAGTTGAAATATTGCCCCGGAATTTGCATTACTTTTTATCATGAAATCGTTTCTCTTTTTGACAGTTCAGTAGTCAAAGATATTTTCGAGATCCTCTTTTAAGCATATTGGTTAATACTTTTACGAATGTCATCGTAAACCAAATGCAGATTGGCAGTTTTATTTATTTTTTACTTTTTTTTATAGCTCTACTGATTTTTTAAGGGTCGCATGATTATAAAGCCTATCCTTACCTGACTCAAGGCCCCACCCAAACCAAAATCGGTTCAGCCCCCCCCCCCCCCCCCATAAACCAAAATCCGCTCAAGCCCCTCCCAAACCAAAATCGTGGATTCGCCACTGCAGACAGGAATTAATCGTCTATCGTATTGGGGTACTAATAACATCCGACAATGGTATGAAGGACCATTCAATTTAAATTAACAACCCACACTTCTGAATTACGGTTTTCAAAGCACGGTATTTCTGAAACAACTTCAGCCTGATAAAGAATTGATTCCTGCTTGAGGACCGTGCCCGATTTCGTTTCACTTCTTTGTCAACTAATCTTTTTCATGACATTTCAAAATATATCACTTGTAATACAAGCTCAACCGAAAATCAACAAAACTAGGGTATAGACTTTTTTGATCAATACAGATTGCTATAAGGCTTCCGTTATTTCATTTTCTCGACAGGCAAATGACATACTTCTAATGACATGCAAATGTGGAAAGCGCAAGGAGAATACAACACTTCATTAAAATCGATCGTTCCCAATACCGGACTCGAACCGCCGACCCTCGGAACGCGGTAGCAAAACGCTGACCACTGCGCTTCCGCTATCGGCATCCGTGCATTCTACTCGACCTACAGCACTGCGGTGTGAGACCTGCCAAACATAGCCGCTAACGCTGAAACAAACCTTCCCCAGTCTATTACCACAGTTTCTGTTTATTTCTTGGAATCTGAATTTCTCAGAACAAGGCAAGAAAAAGTAGATTGCACAGCCTACCCTACCCGTCAAAGGTATCTTTGGCCCATCGGTGTATATCTGAACTGAAGATGGCTATCTAATAGATAAATATTCCTGGCAAAGTTGTTGAACTGGTTGACCAGGTAGTGGATACACCGGTAAGCAGCTTACTGCCAAAGGGGTCACACATTGTTGGTAAGGTATGTCGTATATAGTCGTCATTTCCTGTTACTGGCGGTCAGGGAGGAGTGTTGATAGGTACTCAAGACTTTACAAGAGCGGATACCTTTAGACAAATAGACACCGACCTCTCTTTTTCACTAGCTGTTGAAGGTTGATAATATGCCGGAGAACTGGTGAATGTTTGGAATAAGCACGTGTCAATCAAAATTTATTTAATATGACATTTTAGTTTTTCCCGGCGTATTGTTGAAATAAATAACTCTCGGGTTTTCTGCCGGTTAATTGATTTATTTAGATCTTTTAACAACGTTTCGGCAACTGCCATCGTTGCCTTCATCAGGTTAAATCTCACTTACAAGGACAAGACTCTGACTGACTCGCGAGCGAGAGAGGCAGTTTACTGCCAACGCCGTAGGCATTGGCTGGTCTTGTGTAGGGGTGCCTTCGCACTCTTGCGACATTTTCCACTTAATTGCTGTTGTGGTGTGGTGGTTTCTTCTTCATGGTTGGTTGTATTCATTTCCTGGCGCCCTGCCAGGATGGTTCATCGTTGCTGCAGGAGCTACTGCTTGCACCGTCGCTGCCGCGATCATTTCTGGAAGCTTTGCAATGGCGTCTGTCACTGCTTTCGTCAACTGTCGGAGTTCAGCGGCCGACACTTCTTCGGCGGGAGGGGCAACAGGCGCGGTAGTGCACCGACCTCCCTGGTTGGGTGCTGCCGGGCGACTGGTGGTGGCGGCCGGTCGTCGTGTGGTGGGGGGGGGGGGCGCTTAACGCCCCGCCTTCTCTGCTTGCCGGCCGTCGGCCGACTGGCTGCTGTCATCGCCTCTGGTGTTGTGGCTCCCTCCTGGGGCTCGTTGATGGCGCGGAGATTTTTCCTCACGATGCACCCACTGTATGATTCCGCATGACTTTGGCCACAGTTGCAACATTTGATTGGGGCATCGCGAGGAACGGTGCAGGAGGAAACTCTGTGACTTCCCCCGCACCTTACGCAGCGCTCTGCCTCAGTGCAGTCGCGGGCCAAGTGCCCTCCGAACCGCTGACACCGGAAGCACTGGGTGAGCGCTAGCGGAGGCCTCTTCTTCCTCTCGAACCGAACCGGGTGTCCGAGGATCTGTTGTGGCCTGTCCTCCAGCCTCAGCGGCCTGTCAGGTTGGAAGACATAAAGCGGGAGACGCTCCTCGGTTCCCGGTCGCCGCATCTGGTGGACAGCGGTGGCGACTATGCCGCCGTTCTTCAGATGCTGGGATACCTCTTCCTCCGCAGTCTCCGTCGGCAGCCCGCGTATGACCATCTTTGGGGGGCCGTCTTGGTTCTTGGAAAAGTATAGTTGATGTCATTTCTATCCAAGAATTTCCACAGTGTCTGCAGCTGGTCTGGGTGCTGTGGCAGAAAGCGAAGTCCTTCCTTGTTGGGAGCGCACAGAATGTGTGTCGACGTCTCATGTAAAAGGCTGCGATTAGCTCCATGAAGTTGCCTTCGAATCTGGCAATGAGCGGAAGTACTGGCCCTTGCTCCATTGCCTGCTTGGCTTCTTCTTCCAGGTCTGTCAGCTCGTCGCGGTCGGTCTGGTACTCGACATCGGACTCGTTATCATAGTCCATGACCTCTTCCTCGTTGTCGACCGGAAGGAACACCCAGCCCTCAGAGCAGTTGTCTCGTTACTGGCGCGGCGGCATGGCAGTTTCAGGTTGATAAGGTCTGCCCAGGAACTTCTGCGTCTGGAAGGCGATGTGCTGGTCCATGTTGAAGTTTGGGTGCAGCGGTGACGGAAGCACCAGTGCTTCAGGCCACTCTGCACACTTGATCGGCATCATCCTCCTGGCGAGATGTCCCCACTTCCGGTCCGACAAACACTTGTGGAAGGTGTCGCAATCTTCTGTGGGCACCATCCAAATGAACTTCAGATCGTCTAGATGTGCCGTGATGTACAGCGCCCACTCTTCAGGGGTGGTGTCGGCGAGACGGTGCCTCCATGATGCCAGTGCTTCGTTGCCATTCAAAGTCTCGAGGTTGACCGGGTACCATCTCGTGTCCGATCCGTCACGGCTGCAGGACGACTCCGCAGTGAGGCGGATCGTCTGCGGGAAAGCAGGCTTGGTGCAATCCGCGACCACCTCGGCCAGATTCTCCGACCGTCCGCTCTCGCTGTTGATTGCGTCTGTCACTGCTTGCGCCAGTTGGCGCAACGCAGCAGCAGACGTGTCTGCGGCGGGAGGCGCAGCAGGCGCGAGCGGCCTGCGCGACCCTCTCGCCTCGGAGTCTGCCGGCTGACTGAATCCGGCCGGCGGCGCTGACTGCTGAGCCAGTCCTGGCTCCTATAAATAGCCTGTTGTCAAGGGAAGCTTCACGCTGCTCTTTGATTGGTCGGCGGTGCACACGGCCATAGACGGGGTCAAACCGGTTTGGTCGGTCCTCTGGTTGGGAGACGGCTTCCAGCGCCAGCGAAGACGGATCGAACGCTCGCCACCTTTACGTCGATAGCCGGGCCTCATATAGAGCCGCCGCCGTAGACGTCGAGATGGGACGTAGGAACAAGAAGCGAGCAGTGAGTCAGGCGGAAGAAATCCCGCCATCACCACCGAAGCTCATGAACGAAGACCTCCATGCAAGAATGGTGCAACTTCGCGAAAGCACTGCCAGAACTCTGCAATGGGTTGCAGACTTTAAACTGCAAGCGTCACAGCCGGCATGTGCCGTCCACGGCGTATCAGCGCCCCAGCCGGCATGTGCCGTCCACGGCGAACTACCAGCGTCTGACCCGGCCCCCCGCCCCCCCCCTCCCCCGGACAGCGTCGCCGCTGACGAGGAGGGTTGGGAGGACATGGAGACCGAAGAAGACGCTACTGAAGAGGGTCAAGTACTGACCATCAACGCGACTCCGCCGCAGATCGGCGCAATCCTCGGTTCGCTGCAGCTGCTCACGACTAAGTCACTGTTTGCGTGGCCGGTGAAGAACGGGATGAAAGTCATGGCCTGGTGCCCGGCTGACCATGCCATCCTAGTCGCCAAGCTGAAGGACCTCCCGCCAGAGGGGCAGATCAGGACGACTGAACCCACTGAGGACACACCGCCTCCAACTACTGAGGACACAGCACCGCCGCCTCCAACTACAAGGAACGCCAGTACCCAGTGCAGCAGAAGGGCCCACAAACCAGACATCGCGCAGTGTTTCAAATGCCAGAGATTTGAACACTACGCCAAGCACTGCACCAACACGCTTAGGTGCGTGCGCTGTGGGGAGGGGCATCAGCCGGCGGCCTGCCCCAGACCAAAGGAGAACCCCACCTGCTGCAACTGTGGGGGAAATCATGCCACCTGCCACCGCTCCTGCCCTGAAAGGAAGCGACTGCAGCGGGAAAGGCAAGCGGGACGACCACCGAAGCCTGCTCCCTCTACCCAGAGGGGCGCAAAAAGCAAAGTTCGTCAGACTGACAAGGAAGCAGCCACGACCAGCCACAAAAGGCATCGTCACGTCCCGAGGCCTGACAAGAAACTGCCACGCAGAACCTCAACTCGACCGCAGCCGCCCAGCTACTGCAACCATGCCGCAGCAAATGACGAACTGGGGTCGAAATTGACGAAACTCATCGAGCTGCTAACGCAGCTCCTTGCAAGAGACGCCCGACACGCCAGAGAGCCCGGCAGCACTAGTGCTGCCGACGCCCGCAACTGAGACCGCCATACCATCATCGGCAGGCCCCCGCTGCCGCGGCCGCCGCCATTAAATGTTCAACGAACAGCCAACCACGAAGACAAATCAACAGCTAGGCCATAACCTACCAACAGCAGAGGAAGGAGTAAATGTCAACCGACAGCAAACTCCAACGAACCAGCTCCAAATGGCGGAGCTTCAACTGGCTGCTCTGACTGACTGACTGGTGGTCCTCTGGTTACAGAGGCCCATATAAAAACAACAATTCCGACGAAGACTACGCCAACTCAGATGTCGACAAACGCAGTGCAGCTTGCTCTTCCTCTGGCAAAACCCAAGTGAAGAAGATGGGTAAACCCTCTAAGAAGAAACGGCACGCACGTCCTTTGAAGACACCAGCTAAGAAGATCAAGGACACATCCACGCAAAAGCTCTTTGCACGGCCACTTCAACTTGTAATGTCCAGCCTCTGCTGTCATTGATTTTCCGTCACCTCTCCATTTGTGAGACATTTCATCCAGCCGTTTTGGAAGACAGCGGAAGGGGGCGCATTCCTGTCTGGCGACAGGTTCCTGGCGCGTGTGTGTGTCTTTGTTTGTCGCAGGTAGAGATGCCACTCCCGGAGGTCGGGGGTGAGTGTGGTCAAGCTGTCGCGGGCTCTTGGGGGCTGGACCCCATATAGTCCGCATGTGTGTGTGTAAGCGGACTTTTCAAAGAAACGTGGAGGACGCGTTTTTGTCATGACATCATTTGTCATGCTGTTTTTCGTCATGTGCTGCCAAGAATGAACCCATCTAGTTGGTGGATGGCATTGAAAGGTGTTTCATCATTGTGAAGGAAATATCGAGGTCATCGACAGCTTACTCCATAACGATAAGTGATAAAAATTCATAGAAACATTTACCCAGTATACGCCCAAACTGATGGAGTTTCGTGCTCTCCCTAGCCGCGAACATTTTGTTTATTGTCTGTCAGTTTCTGTTCTTTTTTTTCTTTGCTGGCTGAGTCCAATTTTTTGTGTAATCTTAAACAAATATGTATTTCTTTGTGTTTTATTTTATAAATGTACTCTTTTCTTTTAATTCCGCACTCGTGTTGTCCTTTTGTAATTAGAGGGTGTAATTTAAATTTAACCCTGCTTTTTGCAATTAAAAATAAATATTAAAAGAACATTTTTTTAATAAATAACATCTTACATCTCATGCATGTAAATGTTTTCTCGGCATAACGAGCCGAGACATTTCAATGGCGCGCCTCCGTTGGGGCCGAAATAATCAGGCCTGATACGATGTTTTTAAGGATGTTTATTAAATTGGAGTGAAGTTTATTTTTCAAATTTTTGTGACAAGCAGAAGTATCTAAATTTACGTTTCAAGTAAGCTTCCATGTAGGGTTTTGTATATCCCAATAGTGTATAAAACTATTAATTATATTTTTTATGTTAGGAATAATATACGCTTATATTTCTATTGCAGATTTTTTATATGCAGTATACGTGGTGCAAATTTATTTTGTTAGTGTAGCTGTCGAGGTGTTTTTTTTTTTTTCTTCTCTTCTCAGAACAGCATGTTGATTATTCTACAAATGTTGTTGCTGGTTTTGTCTATGTGTTTCTTTATATGTTTAGACAATTTTTTGCTTTGCTCAGTGGCATAAGTTTTGAGTTTTCTTTTTTGGAGATGTTGCTGGATATTCTGACATCTAATGTCGTGATATATTGTACGAGTTTTCTGCTGTTCGTCTGGAGTTATGTTGGCAAGTTCTATTTTTGATTAGTAGAAGTGGGAACTATGGATTTGAAATCGGTTCTGGTCCGATATAAGTGCTGAATGGTTACATTGAGAGGGCAGAAGTTACCATTTGATCGTAGGATTTGATTAAGTCAATTATAGACAATTTTCTGTCACCTGGGATAACCAGGGATCCACATGAAAATATGAGTCAGCCACTGGTATTATCAGCTGATTCTCATGAATTACCTAACAGCCTGAACGGAACATTATTTCTTTTGTTGCAGAAAATCCAGGGCAGTATAATTAAATCACAAAGTCAAACTGAAAATATGTTAGCTGATATTAAGCAGGAAATTAGCGATGGATTTGCCTCAGCATGTGAAAAAGTCGGTCCACCTGTAATGAGTGTTGATTTAGAAGAATCAGTCCAGGAACCTTTGAATACCAATACTGATATCAATCACATCGGAGACAAAACCAATGAAGAGCAGATAAGTAACACACCTGGGACACGGGGCAGAAACAACATGTCACTTATTGCGGGATATACAGTTCAATCACTGAATTATCCTTCAGAAGTTTATGTCAAGCCAGTTGACACAAACAGACGCATCCCTTCACATAGATTTGGCAGTGAACATGCGGATAGAAGTTACGTTCAATTTCTTGAGGTTGAGAAAAATGTTGCTTTGCTTGGCATAATGAGCGAAAACCTTTCAGAGAAATGGAATGTCTATTATCGTGTTGGCGGAGAGTTCACAGGTCGAGGGGTGTCCAAGCCGGTTTTTCCGCACCGATACTTCAGCAGTTGCGGAGTGACAGAATCCAACAGCTGGGAATGGTTTCTGACATGTCAGAATAAGAAAATTTGTTCTAAAAAGTTACCCAGGTTACGCAACAGAATAATGGTTCCGAAGAAGAGATTAAAATATTTTCATTTTCTCTTTGGAAATCACAGAACCAGATGTCGCAATGTTGCCGTTTTTCATTTGGAGGGAAACCGTTGTCTGCAGACAATTTCTGGTCTGTTAAAAATACTATTCTTTTGGGAGCTAATCTATTAATTTTGTTTCAAAATATTATTTCAGATTTTTGTTATTCTTAATGTAGAAAATATTTGTAGGAATAGTTTTGATAATTTGGTCTGACAGCTGTTTTGTCCAGCATACATCAATTTGCTGTTTCAGATTTTTGTTCTTCTTAATGTAGAAAATATTCGTAGGAATAGTTTTGATAATTTGGTCTGACAACTGTTTTGTCCAGCATACATCAATTTGCTGTTTCAGATTTTTGTTCTTCTCAATGTAGAAAATATGCGTAGGAATAGTTTTGATACTTTGGTATGGCAGGTGTTTTGTCCAGCATACATCAATTTGCTGTTTGTGGTGGAAGTATTTTTGATAGGTTTTTTTATTGTTTCTGAAATATACAAATAGATGTTTTTGAGTTTGTTGATTATGTATCGTTGATTTTTTTAAGAGGTTGTTAGTCACACTGAATTTTTCTTTAACTCTATAAAACTCTTACCAGTCAGCAGGATCATATGAATATTTTGTACAAGATTTAATTGTGGTACAGTTGTTTCTACGTACGATTATAAAGGAATTTAGTTTTTCATTTAATATTTCATACAAACGGAAATAGTTTGTTTGTAGCAACATTTCGTTTGATATTTTTCTCGCATGAGATCAAGATTTTATTTGTTTTGCCAACTTTTTAAGTAAAGATGAATTTTTGATCAAGTTATTCTAGTACGGGTGTAAATTCAGAATGCACACTCTAAAGGTTGCGAGAATTTTTGTGTTAATTTTACGTTAAAATAATAATAATAATTGTATTTTTAAGAGATTAGATCATAGACTCAGCCAGAGATCAGTAAAAAGAATGTATGTTTGTTATAGATAAGATCATTAGACTAAGAAAAAGATTCAAAAATTTGTATGTAGTTGCCGTTCGATAAGGACTCAGCCAAATGTCTGTTAAAAATGTAATTAAGTAGAAATGAAACAATGCTTCAGGCCCATCACTGTTCATTTCAAAATGCGGACAGATGCACACTAGTTTTCGAGTGTCAATGGGGCAGTAACAGTTGTGTGGTGGCGTCAAAGTTTTGAAGGAAATGAGAACTGAAGTGTAAATTATGGGACATCAAACCACGGACTTTCAGTTTTCTTCGTCAAGAAAGACTTCAGCCAGTGGTCTGGGGCTATGTAATGTCCAGCCTCTGCTGTCATTGATTTTCCGTCACCTCTCCATTTGTGAGACATTTCATCCAGCCGTTTTGGAAGACAGCGGAAGGGGGCGCATTCCTGTCTGGCGACAGGTTCCTGGCGCGTGTGTGTGTCTTTGTTTGTCGCAGGTAGAGATGCCACTCCCGGAGGTCGGGGGTGAGTGTGGTCAAGCTGTCGCGGGCTCTTGGGGGCTGGACCCCATATAGTCCGCATGTGTGTGTGTAAGCGGACTTTTCAAAGAAACGTGGAGGACGCGTTTTTGTCATGACATCATTTGTCATGCTGTTTTTCGTCATGTGCTGCCAAGAATGAACCCATCTAGTTGGTGGATGGCATTGAAAGGTGTTTCATCATTGTGAAGGAAATATCGAGGTCATCGACAGCTTACCCATAACGATAAGTGATAAAAATTCATAGAAACATTTACCCAGTATACGCCCAAACTGATGGAGTTTCGTGCTCTCCCTAGCCGCGAACATTTTGTTTATTGTCTGTCAGTTTCTGTTCTTTTTTTTCTTTGCTGGCTGAGTCCAATTTTTTGTGTAATATTAAACAAATATGTATTTCTTTGTGTTTTATTTTATAAATGTACTCTTTTCTTTTAATTCCGCACTCGTGTTGTCCTTTTGTAATTAGAGGGTGTAATTTAAATTTAACCCTGCTTTTTTGCAATTAAAAATAAATATTAAAAGAACATTTTTTTAATAAATAACATCTTACATCTCATGCATGTAATGTTTTCTCGGCATAACGAGCCGAGACATTTCAAACTCAACGGTTCTTTATGGCGGAATCTGCTGCCTCCTCAGAGCAATCAGCATCAGATTCAGAGGCGCAGCATTACCACACTCAACATACTCAACAGCAATATGAAGAAGGTTTTGTGTCTCCACGACGCACTGCTAAAACACCGTCCCCTACTCAACAATAAATAACTTTGGAAACAGTTAACTCTACTGCAACCGAACGGCCAACGGAACGACGATCGGCACACATTCCACCGATTGTTGTTCTGATTGACGAAAACTACAAGATACTCCATGACAGAGTCGACACCGTCGTGAAGAGTCACTTCTCCGCCAAGACTGCGGGAGGTGACAAGATTAAGTTCACTTTTACCACCACAGAGGACTACATCGCTGCCACGGGAATGCTTCAGGAAAGAGGAACCCCGTACTATACCTTCCCAATAGGGTCGGTCCCAAATCTGAAAGTTGTCATCAGGGGTATTCCTCTCTCCTTGCCCACGGAGGATTTGAAAGATGAACTCATAGGAATGGGTTTTTCCGTACAGACGGTGACCCAACTGAAACGTCCTGGTAGTAACGTGCCAATGCCGCTGTTCCTGGTGGTTCTGGTCGACATACCAGAAAACAGAACAATCTTCGTGGTTGACAGGAGATGTCACCTGAAAGTGCAGGTTGAGAAGCTTCGTGCTACAGCAGGACCTTCCCAATGTTTCAACTGCCAGAGTTTTGGCCATGTTGCAAAGAATTGCAACATGCCTCCTGTTTGTGTGAAGTGTGCCGGGATGCATGATACTAATCAGTGCACCTCACAAAAGGGAAAAGATGCAGCCAAATGCTCCAACTGTGGAGGGGGACACGTGGCAAGCTATAAAGGCTGCCCAGCATTTAAAAGGGCTCGGGATCGACACAGAGGATTATTGACAGAGAAGGCAAAACTCACCTCCAAACCGCAACCAAACCCAAAAAGGTAAACCGCTTGGTATCACGCAAGCAGCAGAGGAAGAACGAGAACATACCCCAGAAGATTCCAAGATCACCAACAACAAGACACAACTCAATGCTACGGCACAGACTACGCAGCCAAGTAAGAGAGCAAACAGAAGAAAAAGGAAACAAATCAATCAGCAACGTCAGAAACAAGATGACGGAAAATCGCTGACTACCAACGTTGACACTCCAGCCGACGCTTCCTCAATTTCCGCTTGTGGCACTGCTGCAACTCGAATTGATGGAATACTCACGGAACTACCCACAACTACCAACAAAACAGGAGCAGCAAGTACCAATCAGAGAAGACAAATAGACACAACCGAAGACTCCTCAAACGACAACTTCAACAGGCTTACCTGCATGTTAGAGTCCATCATGAAAATGATGTGCACACTCACTGAGCAGATTGGAAACCTGACCGTTGCAATGACGAAAGCCTTGGCTACACCAAAATGCGCTCATTGTAATCATGATGGATAGACGCCGCACAATGCACTCTCTCACTTTTTGCATTTGGAATGCTAACAGCATCTATAGCCAACTGCATGAATTCAGGCAGTTCCTCCTCGAGCAGACTGTAGACGTGTGTTTGGTGACCGAGACACATCTGAAACAAGGACTGCGTGCCTCCGTAGCCAACTACAACTGCTACCGGCGGGACAGGCCCACTGCCGGAGGAGGAGTAGCGATATACATCAAAAGAAATATCCCTCACCACGAAATTACAATTTCAGCACTACAGCAGATAGAAGCCGTCGGTGTCGAGTTGGAAACTGCCAATGGTAAACTAACAGTAGTCTCTGCCTACCGGCGCCCCCGTAGAAAACTGGAGGAGGCTGACTTCACAAATTTAGTCGCCACCAGAGGTAAACTCCTGATTGGAGGGGACCTTAATGCCAAGCACCCTGACTGGAACAGTAGGGTTGCTAACCACGCGGGTAAGGCTCTGCGAAGACTAACAAACAGATACGACATGTGTGTGACCGGGCCTGAGGAGCCTACCACATTATCCCGGCGCTGGAGGAAGACCGGACGTACTTGACATACTCATAACGAAAGGTATTCCCGGCTTTGTGGCTGCCTCCACCATTGACCGGCTGTCGTCAGACCATTGCCCAGTGCTGGTGGAGATTAACATCGGACCCTGGCAAA